>QOCX01002090.1:7949-23387 GCA_005959815.1 Sarcophaga bullata | reverse complement strand
TAAGTAGAGAACAGAACAAAAGGTTGGTGTCCACAATAACTTATTTTTTGAAAATAAAGGTTTAATATATCTTCATAGCTCTTTTGCGCTCCAATAGGAAAGTAATGAAGTCGCCGTAGGGCTAGTAGGTAGGGTATTGTCTTATTAGATGTGAGACCACGGTTCAAACTACAGTTTAGAAATTTTTTTCGAGGACTTCCTGGTTTCTGGCAAAAACTCTGAGAATAAATAAAATTTCCATGAAAAGTTTCTCAAAAATTTGTAGTTTGGAGTCGCCTTTAAACCGTAGGTTCCGCCCGTCATGTATAAAATTAACACACACAACATAAGTGGTGTGAGAAGCTAGGCCGTAATCCTGACTAAAGGATACTTATAAATGCATTATGATAAGCTTGTAAGCCCAATTAAAGGAAACCGATTTTGAAGTAATCTTTCTTGGAGATATTTTCTTGCTTAGTGGTATCAGCTAGAACATCGTGGCACAATTCTAAATCAGAACATCTCACACATCGTCTTTTTCTTAGCATGCTTTAGCAAAAACTCAATGAATAATGATGTCTACGGGTTACATCCGTAGACGCCCACTACTACGGTATAAATTCCATAATTTCCATAAAACATGGATAGTGTGAGAAGCCTAGGTTTGCAATTCCTGACTAAGGGTATGTAATTGAATATATAAAGTAGTAAATAAGTATTGTGTTGCACTACACAACACGGGAATAGTTACAAATCGAACGGGTTTTAGGATAACATTATCAATTGTAGTCTCGAATGTTTGTTCACACTTCGAAAAGCACAAAGAAGTACGATGATACGGCAGCATGGCATTCGAGACCTAACTTGAGCAATAGGCCCAGATATGCAAAAAATAATATTTTCCCACCATCTCCACAACCGTTATACATGCACAATGCAATTGGATAATCTTCTTCGAATGATTTATGGGTCAGAGCAGATTGTGAATAATGACTATGTTCTAAGAGGCTTTAGGCTCTGTGTAAAGTGGAAATAGAATCAAATTCACAAAATCTTAATGGTTAAGGTAGACTACACATGTCGTCGCGTATGGTGGACGAAGACGCGAAGAAGGCAAATACAAAATTGAAAGTTCAAATGATGTAGATGACGAACCAAAAATCAGATCGAGGGATTGCTTCTGTAAATAGCATCGAAAATGCTCAAGATATAAGAAAATTGGAAAAGATAGATAGGACATGGCTACAGGTCAACCTGTACTGCAAGGCTATTAAATTATGATTCAAATTCCCCTTCCAAATAATCCAGAAATGCACAATTTGAAGCCCAAACCACAATTAAAGTCAGAAATCATAGGAGTAAATGAGCAAAATTCTTTACCCACAAAACTATAACGTTTCCATATTTCATTTGGCTTAAGGCAATGGGTCAACTTGACAAATCAAGCTGTTATTAAGCAGGGCAATATGATGATGATGGACTTGTGTCAAAAGTTTTAAATCCATAGAGTTATAATTCAATAGAGAGAAAGTTTAAGAAAAAAGCCATGCTAGTGCAGTTAGACTCTTTTTTAAACAATGAACAAGAAGAGCTAGAATTTGTTTGTTGCCTATGAAGATTAGAACATTAAGAATGCGATAATTATTTGAAAATAGAAATTTCAAACCTGGAAATAGAGGAATGTTTGCTTTTAACCCTTGTATCTCTGCCCGATGGGGAGATTTTTTCTTAAAAATGATCGGTAATGTAAAACTGGTCTTAAATTGCATACTTTTAAGCTTACATTTGGCAATTTTTTAAAGTGATATTGCCTACGTCGCTAAAGCTAATTTTAAAACGCGAAATATTTTTAAAAACTTTATAATGGCTTGCAGAAATGCATGATGGTTCTCAATTATTTATAAAAAAAAAAGACTTCAAATTTAATATTTCATGTTTAGATTTCTTTGTTATTAACCAAAGAAAATTTAATAAAGAAGCTTCCTGCATGCAGTTAATTAAATATGATCTCAACTTTAATTTGTAATCTTTAATAATTTAGTTTATCGATATTAAATTGCTTTTGAAAAAATAAAAAAAAAAATTATCGAAAATCTTAAATCATAGTTTTAATGATAAATCTCTGCGGATTTAAGAGAGAGCGAGAGAAAGATAGAGAGAGAGGAGAGAAAAGAATTTGATTGCATTTAATTATTTAAATTATCACAGAATTTATATCATTTTATATTATACTAATACTTCCAACAACAACAAAAGCAATAATACACAAATAACAACAACAACAACAACAAAAAATAAGAATTTTTTTCAAGTCATTAATTCAATTAGAAAATTACGCTGCAGATATGAAATTACGCTCTGGATATAGTCGAGCTTAAATAATATTTAATTATCAGGAAAGATTTTTAAAGTTTTTAGTTTGTTTTTTACTGATGCTGTTGCTGCTGCTGCTGCTTTAAAAAAATTTTTTTTTGTTTCTTTGTTGTTTTAAATACGAGCCAGAGAAAGAATTCAGCAGCCATAGTAGTAAGGCGGCAGTAGTTTATAGTGCGGCAGTACTACAGTTTTGTTATACGAATAAGAAACATTGACACTGAACGGAAATGTTTAATGAATGATTAATTAATTGTAGAGCTTGGCTTGCATGATGTTGATGATTTGCATTAAAAAAAAACGAAAAAAAAAACGAAAAAAAAACGAAAAAAATATCGAATGTAATTCCATAGCAAAAGCCATTAGCTGAACATTATTATCTTTTTTTTTTACAATTAAAACAATTAAAAAAAAAAATTAAAAATAAAAAAAAAAATTAATAAAAACCAAGAATTTTTAAATTACTAACCTGTTATTGGTGGTGGTTCCACTACCGTTGAAGGGCCAAAAAATGAAGGAATATCACTGCTGGTGGTAACGGGTGTATTTAGATCACCCTGTTGAGCCTCGATTTGTGAATGTTTAATATCTATGCTATCGCCCACCGATGATACACTGGCACCACCCAACGGGCTATGTTGCGTAGTGTTCAATAGACTCAAATGTGATGCCGAACTGCGACCGCTATTCGTGGTAGTATTAATACTGACAGCAGCACTGGCTATGGATGGACTATTATGCAATGGCGTATCTTGATTATGATGCTGATGATGATTGTTGTGCTGTGTCTCGGCCGATACCGATATGCTGCCCAAACGTGCGCTGTTATAATGATGACGTGATAGAGCCGAATTTGTGCAGACAGCAATATTGGCGGTGGTGGTTGTATTGGTGGCTGGTATCGATGAAGAATTGTTTGAATCGTTGGCCGTTGACGATGAGGGCGATGTGCTGGATAGATTATAATGCAAAAGGGTCTGTGAACCCAAATGGCCGCCTCCGAAAGAGGTGGGTGTTGTGAGATATGTAGCGCCGGTAGACACCGCCGTAGAAGGACTTGTCTGAGCGGTCGTCTTAAAGAGGCATGTGTCAAAACTTAAAACATTAAAATGCGCCGCAGCAGCTGACTCGGTGAGTAGGAATGTGTGATGCGGTGGCGCCACTAGGGTTTCTAGCCCTTCCATGATCATGGCCGCTGATGGGTTTCCAGGGGCTACGCCACCATAAAAAAACAGAAAAAAAAAACAAACGGAAATACATTACAAAACGTTAAATAAACAAAATTTTGTAATTATTGGCTAATTTTTGTTTAATAAAACAACGAAAAAAAAAACAATTAAAATTCATTTACATAGCTTGAGGGCTTTAAAAAACTATTTCGTATGAAATCTGTCTAGTGCTAGAAAAACATGAAAAAAAATTTCACTTTTTACACTTGACTTCAAGAGCCCTTAAATAGACATGGTGGGTAAAAGAGTCTCATTATTATTAACAATCACCATTATTTTCAAAAAAAAAAAAAAATTTTCTTTTTTTTGAAATAATTTCGTTTTCTGTTTTTATTAGTTTGAAAAAAAAAAACAAATTAAAATGATAACATTTGGCAGCCTTTAACCAAAATTTATTGTGTAAAAAAAAAAACAACAACAATTAAACGGTAGTAATTTTTAGTTGCAAAGATGTTGTCATTAAGTGCACTTTAAATGCAAAAGCAACGACAAAACAACAACAACAGCAACAACAGTTACAGCAAGAAAGAAAAAAAGATTTAAGAAATCTTCAGATTTCGTCTCAAGTAAACAACAAAAACATTTTTGAATGAAAACAAATTTATAAGAAAGAAAGAAACGAAAGAAAGAAAAAAAACTGACAACAATCATACTAACGATCATAATTGATTAACTTATTGTTGTTGTTGTTGTTGTTGTTGTTGTTGTAGATGCTTTTGTTTTCCTAAATGATGCCCCACAATTGAGAAAAAGTTGATTTTAATAAAATTTGAGTGTGTTGGCTTTTACTTTTTTTCTTTTTTTTCTGTCCAAAACGCCATCATTTTCAATCATTATGAGAAGATCGGCATGTTAATATAAAAATAATGATCGTCCAAATGATCATCATGAAGTGTTTTTGGAGCAGAAAGCAAAACAAAGAGAATTAAAAATTGTGATGCTAAGTAAAGCATTTACAAAGGTTGTAGAAATATTTTTAAAACAACCAAGACAAAAATGTCACAGCATTTCCTAAATTTTGTACCTAAAAAAACAGGAATAAAAAAATTTCCAAAAATTTTCATTCTTATTTAATTGATCATTACAACGTTAAGATGCCAGATACCACCCATATTCTGTGTGTGATAACTTTAATCATGAACAACCTTTCATTACGATTTTATTCACTATCAGAGTTTTTGCCAAAGAAAAGTCGCCTAAAGAATTCTTTTTCGTAATATTTCGTTTTATCCGAGACATTTAAGCTGGGGCTTGAACCACCGCAGCAACTTCATTCTGATATTATTTGATAATCATTTTATTTCAAAATCCATAATATTTTAAAATTCTTCAAAACTTTTCAGGCAGTTGAGAAACCTTTCAAAGAAGTTTCAAAGTGTAACTCTCCACTTATTTGAAATTGAGAATGTAATGATGTGTAGTAATAAACAAATAGTGGCTTAAAGTTATTAAAAATAGAATTCTTGATGAGAAATTTTAAATTCCAGCAGCTATTTAAAACTTTGTTTTTCAAAACTAGAGAATTCAAAAAGGAGTTGAGAAAATTTTTAATAGCCATCTTGATAAGAAGGAATATTTAAGGAATATCTTCTATTATTATTCTTTCCCACGAATTATAAATCCATATCCGGCAAATGTGTCTCGTGTAAAGACCAACATATGCTTACTCTCCGGCTAAAATTTTTAAGTATTGAGGACCGCTGTAATATACCTGTGACTTAAGAAAATCCCTCAAGATATAGTTTGAGAAAGACAAATCGCACAATATCTGTAAGCAGTCTACACCATTTCCACATGAGTTGGCCACGCCCAAAAATCGTTTGCTTAATGTGGCATAAAGTGAGTGGTGCGTAGTGCCAACCTGTCAGAACCACATATCGTCGATGCCCAATGTCGGTAAGCATCAATTCCAAAACTCATACCAAACAGTGACTATATTCTGCAAACATTGGATCTCATGTGGATAACAACGTCCTTCATTCGATAATTTTGTTTGTTTACCTATCCAGTCAACCAGAAAAGAAATTCATGCCTAAAGATTAGGGTAAAACAGATCATTTTGTCATTTTGATGAAAAAGTTTTATTATTTGCAGGTGTTCTTGAATGCCAGGATATGATTTGACAAAGCAGATTGAATAAATTGAAATTAAATTGCTAGATTTATACAGTTTCAGCAAGACGATCGATATCAATTTTCAAAGTTCGTAACACCCTGTCGGAAGATCTGTTATTATATTGGATAACAGGATATCTTCTCTTATCCCCGAAGTAGTGGCATATTGTAGACTTTCAAGAGTACATGAACCCCCCCCCCCTCACGGAGATCTAAAATTTGCTTGAAATACTTAAATTTTCTTACTGTTAACGAAACAAAGTTTGAGACTCCCTGACTACCTCAATCTCGTTCAAACTTTATTAATGTAGCGTAAAAATTCATTTTAATATTCATACTTTATTTTACTTGGTCTTTTTCTCTTCTTGGTTTATTTTCACATTAAAACGTTGACAATTTCATGCTCATCTTCTCGCTAAGCGAACAGAGAGGAGACCGATAGAGATGCAGAGCGACAGAGAAAAATAAACTATTAAAATATGTTGTTGTTGTTGTTGTTAGTATTTTTTTTTATCATATATTTGCTTCTACTGAACTTCAATAAGCATATAATTTGATGACACTTGGTTAGTGTAGAGGTAGTAAGTGTTGCCAATACTATAGCAGACAACACCATCACTACACACCAGCCGATTTCATCGGCATCGCCATCATGAGCACGATCATCGTCATTGTCATCAGCATCATTATGAGCATTTGCATAAACATTATGATTCTTTTATGCAAATTACTCGCTGTCAGTATAACAGATGATAATAATGAAGTTTTTGTTTTTGTTTTTATTTTTCTTTTGTAGAATAATTATCGGTTTATGAAACTATTCATTGATTTCAGCACAAAAAATAAAAACAACAAAAAAAAACATAAAATTTGTGTAAATTCGTGTGTTTGTTTGTAAATTTTTTTTTACGATCATAAGCAATAAAAAGCAACAACAACAAGAACAATTAAGGTTATAAAATTTAATTAAACGTAAAATTAAATTAAAAAATTGTTCACACACATTCAAAGGCTTGTAATGAAACTATAAAAATTAAAACAAAAAAAAAAAAAAGAATTAAAATTTTAAAGGAAAATATTTTTCAGAAAATTTTATTTTTTGTTTAAAAAAAAATTTAAAGAAAAAATTATCTTTTTAATTAAAACAAAAACAAAAACAAACAAAAAAGTACACGAAAAATATTGGCAAAAACATCATGTGGTCATTTTTATGACCCTCCACTAACAGCAACACAGTATTTTCCCACCATAATTGGGTCAGTGGTATATTGCTGCTGCTGTTGTTGCCTGTCAATTGACCATCATAATATCAGTCAGTGGTTGTTTACGCAACATTTACAATCAATTTTAATCGATTTTAATTTAATTGTTTAAATTGCTTACACATCCATGTTTCATATTCCCCTTCTCTTTCTTCTTGGCAGGCCTTTATTCACTACATGAATATGACAATGACAGCTGTCACATATAACTTCAATATCTCTTCCCAGAGATCTGTTTTACTTGTGTGTGGGTGATTGTATTGCGTTTTGTCAATATTTTGTGGTCTTTTATGGTCAAATTAAAAAAAAAAAAGTTTTTAAAAAATTGTTTTAAGACAAAACATTTGTTGTAATTAATTTCTAGAAAAAAAAAAAACAGCAACAACAACAACAATTTGAACAATTAAATAATTAATGGTTTCTTATTTATAACGGAGAAATTAAAAAAACAAAATAAAAAACTTAATGCATTAGCCGTGAATGTTTAAAAACAGATCAACAAATTTCATTTAAAAGGTTTGAAATCATTTATCTCAGGGAATATATGCCACGCCCCCTGTTGTTGAAAGTAAAGCCTTTTACTGAAAGCATTTGATAATTTTTCGGAAATTAACTTTTTGAGATAAGATCTGTTAACTTCAGTTTATTTGGCAACTAACTGAATGGCATGCTTTTAGTCCCATTACATATCAAACAATCTTTTCAAACCGTTTCTAAAATTTCGACATAAAAATTGACTAGCAATCTCTTTAAGCATATTATTTCAGAACTACTTTCCCTATATTAAAAAAGGCCAAGATACCTTTTAGAAATCAGAGTCAGAGCTCATTTCATGCCTCAAGAAACGTAGAGCTATGGTAAAATCTATTCTCCATTTTCTTAATCAATTTTCCGTAGTTTTAGTTTCAGTTTCAGTTTCATTAATTAAGTTCGGCCAGTAGTAGGTTCTAGATTAAACAGGGTTGCCAGCTGATTAGGCTTGTGTATTGAATATAGTGGTGAAAAACTTCAGCCATTTGCAAGTAAATCGTATTTGAAACAAATCCTTATGTGCCTGAATAAGATCATAAAAGCAAAATTAAAATAGTAAAGCTTAGTCCTCTGGCATAAGGTACAGTTAAACCTTCTTATTCTGGATTATATTGTCAATATGACATATGAGAAGCTCATTGCTGTAGAATAGTGAATAGCAATTGAATATTTGCCATGAATAGCCAATTTACATAACGAGAAAGGCTACGATTATAGCCCTAATGAACGTCCCTTTCACGCTCATACTGGCTTATGAATGCTGGAGATTTGTCGGGATAATTTTCGATTTTTCAATGCATTGTTGTAATGCCGTTACAGAGCTCATAATCGCCGGCATGTTGTAGAGCATAGAAGTTCCGATGTTTTCTTCGCTTGTTTCACAAAAGTGGAGGATAAACGTTCATTGTGGGGGAAGGAAGGGTTACGATAATGATTTCTAAGCTCTGGTGGTGGACCTTTTTAACTAAAGCTGGGTATAAAAAGTGCTATTACGAGATCAAACACAAAAGTATATGCAATCTAAACCAGATATCTTAATTAAAACTATAGGCACAGAATTAACAATTAAAATTAAATACCAAGAAATTTTCAAATCTATGCCATAACAGTGACACAAGTTGAGCTTCTTGTATTAACCTGTTAACTAAACATTTAGAATTTTCGATGCTGAAATATTTACAATTTTAAACTGATCTTGCAAAAAAGCTCAAAAAAAAAAAAAAAACTTTTTAAATTTTATAAATAATTGAATTTATGGAAAATCTGGTTTTATATAAGGTTTAGCCTCATAAAGTAACCCAAACAATGGCTTTAACAACGAATGTTGTTTTTTTTTTTTTCTTTTGCTGATCAGAAATAACAAAACATGAAATTTTAAAAAAAACAAAAACACAACATAACAACATCAGACACATAAGATGATAAGAGCAAGAGAAAATAAATCAATTCTTCATAAAATTGAAAACCAACACAAAAGAAATCTTCAATAATTCAATTTTATGAATAAAAATACAACAAAAAACGGGAAGAATAGAAATAACATAAAAAATCATTAAAAAAAAGATATGAAAATATAATAAAAACAACAACAACAAAACAAACATAAAATATCCGTAGATGAGTATCTTTAACTTGTTCATTCATTCATTCTGAAAAAAGTCAAAAAAAAAAAAAAAATCAAAATCCGAATCCGAATCAATACAATAAAACCAGAAATCTTTAGATTGGTTTAGTATATATTTTGTAGCTGGTAGACACGACTGTGTATGTATATATTATTATTTTATTTATTTTTAATTTTAATTTTTTTTTAATTTTTTTTTTTTTTATAAATTTTTTATCTGTTTTTTTCTACTTCTTAGCGTACGTTATTGTAGCAAGCCAAGTCAATTGACACTCCTTTAAACTAAACAAACGAAACGTCAAGAAAATTTAAAAAAAAAACGAGCGACGAACCAACTGTATATGCGAGTATAAGCCTTCAGAGCGTTTTATTAAAAAAAAAAAAAAAAAAACTTGTTTTTGTTTAGTGTTGAGTTTTTTTTTATTTTTTTTTATTAACTTGTATTTGTTCTTATTACCCGAAACTAAAGATGACAAAAAGAAAAGAAGAAATAACATCGAACAGCAGCAAGCAACAGCCGTGTATGGACCATAAAAAAAAAGTTGTCTCTAAAGTTTCTGATTTTCTTCTTCTTTTTTTTTGCTTTATTCTCATAGGATGTGTTTAATAATCATTGGATTTTATGCCACATACATTGGCGTTTTTATTCATTCATGTATTGCTTTGCTAGGGAAAGCAAAGTTGCTGCTTCTGTTGCTGTTTCTAATAAAAAAATTTTGCATACATGTATGTATGTATGTATGTATGTATGTATGCATGTATGCATGTGTTCTAAACTAATTCTAATAACTTGTTGTTTGGCCATAAAAGCATATAAAAATCTATGAAAATTTAAAAATATACACTGCTTAGTAAAAGTAAATACACAATTATATTTCAACATTATATACAATACTTTATTAAAAAAAAAGAAAAAAGTGTGTGTGTTATAAACAGCATAAAATTGAAAGCTAAATATTTGCCTTTGTGTTTAACTTTTGTCAGCCACTATCCAAATGAAATTGCTAATTAAAATATTACCATATTTTTTCATTATGATTTCTATTAAGAACCTTTAAGAAACCTATAAAAAATTTTCGTTCAATTAAATTGTTCTGATAACTTCTTTGGCTTTGAAAGCATGAGTATTTTTTAATTGGGGAACTCTTTTATGTCTAGACTACAAAGGTATACACGTTGAAAAATGACTAAATTGAACCAAGAGAAACATACTTTACTTTTTAGTTATGTAAAGATGAAGTCACCGTAGTCCTGGTTCAAACCCGGGCTCAGGCATATCGAACAAAACCGAAAAAGAAAAAAAATTTTTGGCCACTTCCTTTCAATAATCTTTTGGCAAAAACTCTAAGACTAAATATAGTTGCCATGAAAAGTTCGGCTTTAAATTGTAAGACCCACTCATTACTCATGTATAAAATGAACCCAACACACACCACATCTATGCTGTAATCCTGCCTAGAAGGCTGTAATGATGAGTTAAGTAAGCGAGTAAGTAATTTGTAATTTGTTTCTCTTTGTAGCCCGGAAATCGCCGCAATTTAGTAGGCAGAATGAGGGCTTATTACTAATGGTCCTGGTTCAAACCTTGGCTGAGACATATCGAATAAAACCGAAAAAGGCAAAAAAATTTTGGCGACTTCCTCTCAGTAATTTTTTGGCAAAAACTCTAAGTCTAAATATAGTTGCCATGAAAAGTTCGACTTTAAACCATAGAACCCACCGTCAGTCATGTATGAAATGAACACAACACACCCCACATCTGTGGTGTAAGAAGCTAGATCGTAATCTGTCTAGAGGGATGTAATGATGAGTTAAGTAAGCTAGTAAGTAATTTGTAATTCGTTTCCCTATGTACCCCGGAAGTCGCCGTGGCCTAGTAGTTAGTGTGTTGGTTTATTTGATGTGAGGCCTCAGTTCAAACCCTAAAAACATTTCTTCAGCGACCTGCTCTCAGCAGATTTCTGATAAAAACTCAGAGAGTACATAAAATTACAGAGAAAAGTCTTTCAAAAATCTGTCATTTGGAATCGAATTTTCACTTTTGTATAAAATTAACGTACACAACATAAGTGACATGAGAAGCTAGATCGTAATCCTGACTAAATTGGTTGTAATGACCCATTATATATGTATGTTGCCCGGTCTTATTTCTCTCACTGTATTTTAATGAGAAAAGAAAATTTTCTATTTATTTTAATTGCAAATCTAATAATATTTTGTATAATGGCACCATATGCAATCAATATTATGTGTACGTTTGGTACCCCGTAATAATTTCTATATGAAATTAACACTTTATTACAAACAAGTTTAATACTGAGAAAAAAATATAAAAAAAAATTTAAAAAAAAATTAAAAGCTATACCCTAGAAAATCAGCTGAATTTGAAATACAATCTACGAGTATTTCTTCAATCATGAAAATAAGTACTTTTGTGAAAAAAAAACATGAGAAAAAAAATAATAAAAAAAAAAAAAAATAAAAGAATAATTTATTATTTTGCCAACAGTCTAGTCTAGCTTGTTATTATGGCCGTCTTTCGATTGCCTTCTTAAGCCATTATTAAATAAACATTAAAGATTTCATTTCATTTGATTTGCTTTGATTTGATTTAATATTTTAAAAAATTTTAATTTTTTTTTTTATTTTTTTCCTTCACTTTCAACAATTTCAAAATGTATCGTATGTAGATTGTCTACTTAATGGCTCCAATAGTTGGCCATTGTTGTTGTTTATTTAAATAATTATACAACAACAAAAAAAAACAAAATTAACAGTAACAACAGTAACAATGGCAACAGCAACAACTTGTAAGAAGTGTTAATATTTTGATTGGATTTATGCAATTTGTCTGCGACTTTCAAACATTGATTCCATAAATCGTATACGAGCAGAAGAAGAAGAAGAAGAAGAAAAAAAACGAAAAACAAAAAACGAAAACATTTAAGGTGAATAAAGAAAAAAAAGGGCTTTAAAAACAACATTTTTTTTTTTTTTTTTTTTTTTTTTTTTTTGTTTTTTTTGTATATAAAATTCTCAACAACCAAAATACAGTGGGACAGAAAAATTTACAAAGTAAGAACGACATCTTATTAATTGACCTTTAGACCCCTTGTAGTCAGTATTACGATCTAGCTTCTAACATCAACTGTGCTATGTGTGATCATTTTATGCTTAAATGGCGGAATCTACAGTTTAAAGTCGATTCCAAGTGACAAATTTGATAAGCCAACACATTATCTCCTAGACTGTGCCTACTTTTAAATCCTAGCTCTACAATAAGACTTCAAGCTCAAATTCTAAGTGCATGTAGACATATAAACGACGCGGAAATAGACACAAACAGTAGGCTGAACGAAACGAATTTGTAATCAGTATGGAATAGTGTACAGGCATGCAGACTAACTCACATGTGAATATTTAAAGGATTGAACCAAGTGGAGAACACTCTAACAAATAAGCCAAAAGTAAGCTGAATAAATTGGGCAGGGCAATGATGGACACTCTATACTGCATCGTAGGATATGTGGAACTTTAGAGAAACGTACAGACAGATAAACTTGCCTGAAGAGAAGCATAAACAATTTTGATTAGGCCAGAACCATTCTGTGGAGTTTAGTATACTTCCAAAGGAAAGACAGAGGGAGAGAGAGAGAGAGAGAGAATCTAAACCTTTGTTAGGCATTTTGTGCATTTGGATCTTACACTCTATAGAGGTAACCTGACAGCAGTAATCGAACTACTGGCTTGGCACTGTACACTATAGGAATGGCTTAAAGTCCAGTACTTCATTTCTGCGATAAGGAGAACAAATTACTTCAGAAGGAAGTATCTGGGCCCGTATCAAATTATACTTACTACCATCGAACAGATCCTCCTGTTCCGACAGATCGCTGACGACGAATATAGCGTTTAACAATACTAAAATATGTACTCTGCCATACGATTGTGAATACAATCACAACTACAATGACAAACTACAGATCTTCCTAGGTAAGTCACACAGAGTAATATGCAGGATATTATGGTACAACTGTGTCAGCACCATTGGCCCTTGGAAATTCCACAACGAGGAACTTATACTGGAATATATCAGAAGTGGAAAATGAAGATCGTCTGTACTGCCAGTAGGAAACCTGATAGTAACACAAGGACATCGCTGGAGTGAAATATTTAAAGATCATCTAGAGCACACAGCACTTTTTCCTTCTAGGGAGGACAATAACATCTAAAATGAAGATATTTTGAAGAAATATTGTACAAGCCTTGTAGAAAACTAGGTGTTTAATAAAATTGCTATTTTCTTTTCTTTCTAAATAAAAACGTTACAGTGAATCAACAAATTATACTAACACATCAATGAAATTTATTTTTTTCATTATTTTGTTTTAATTTATAATTTTTTAATAATCGTTTTCAATTTTTTTTTAAATGTTTTATAAACGATATTTTATTTTATTTTTTTTTTTTTATATAAAATGACCTTGCATGTCTAATAATTTTTTTTTATAAATATAAGAGAAAAAACAATAAAAAATGTCAATGTTCTCCGATTTTATTTTGGTAGAGTGACCATTCATAATAATTTATTACCAGACTGAAATATCATTATTTATTTAGCAAAACAAAACATAAATGTTTTCGAAATTTTTATGTTTTTATTTTTCAAAAATTTATTTCCAACCGTTAACCAAATCTTAAAAAAAAAAGAAAAAAAAGGAAAAAAATAAAAACAATTAAAAAAAATTAAATATTTCAAGGTAATTTATTTGAGAACAGCTGACAAAATATTATTGACTTAAAAATAGTTCAAGACTGAAACCGATTTTTTTTTAAATTTTTAATTGCTGTGACATGCCTCCATTGACTAACCGGCGGGTTTTTAATATTTTTAAACTAGGATCAGAGCGTACTAAATGCTATTTCTAACTATTATTAGTTAAAAGTAAAGTCGTATTTTTTGTTATAGGTTTTGGTCTTGACTAAAATTTATATTTTTTAATACTAAGTTAGTCTGAATTGCATAGTAAACTGCCCCTAACCGGGCTTACTCGGAAGCCACAAGGATCAATGTAAGCTTCTAAAATAGTTTAAAAGGTCTTGTTGGCAGGTAAACAGTTGTTTATTTACCTTTAAGTGTATTTTATTAATATACTTCTGTCCATTTAACATACATAGTTCATCACACAATAGGCAGTAAATATATTTTGATCTACTGATACTACAAACTACCCTGCATTGCTGTACGTATGCGGTGCAGTCACATACTTGATTGCTTATTACAATCCTACTTTTCACACCATCCATGTTCTGAGTGTATAATTTTATGAAGATATGACAGAACCTACAGTTTAAAGTCGACCACAAGCGACAGATTTTTGAGTAATTTTTCATGGTAATTTCTTCAATTTTCTCTCAGAGTTCTACTGGATCTAGACTGTCCATTGAACCATGGCCTCACTTCGTATAAGTCAACACACTGCCTACTAGACCATGGCGTTTTCAAATTTTTGTGACCTACTATTTGGCAATTAAGCAGATATGATGAGCCAAGACGCGAACCATTAGTTCAGTAACGCATTGAAATAAGAAATGGCGATAATAAAAAGCTAAATTATTTTGATAGATGAGGACAAATGTTTAGCTGGATTTAGCTGGATTCAAACCATAATTCTAGAATAATTCAAATTGTAGACTGTTATTGAGTTTCCACGGCCCTATGCTCCCTAGAGGAGTAAAAGGAACATATTATAGTACCAGATTGAGTTTCCCAAATAATTTGAAATTTAATAAAAATATTCTTTTTTTGTTGTTGTAATATAATCATAATGTTGAAAGCCCCCAGCTCAGACAGCTACTAAAATGAAATTTAAAATGAATATTTTTCTGAGGCTTACTCTCAGCGTCTTTTGGCTAAAATTCGGAGAGTAAATAAAATTGCCATGAAAAA
Source organism: Sarcophaga bullata (assembly GCA_005959815.1). Taxonomy (NCBI): domain Eukaryota; kingdom Metazoa; phylum Arthropoda; class Insecta; order Diptera; family Sarcophagidae; genus Sarcophaga; species Sarcophaga bullata. The sequence continues at coordinate 8,325 of QOCX01002090.1, read as the reverse complement.
TTTCTCAAAAATCTGTTCTGTATGTCCTGCCACTTATGGTGGAAACTAACACACATGATAGGGGTGGTGTGAGAAGCTAGATTGTAAGTATGTAAGTTCTGTTCTAAAAGAAACTTTTATCTGATACGTTAATTTATTGTTTTAATTTCAAGTAATTACAAATAAATCACTATAAATATTAATTAAAAACTATTCCTGGCCTGTACTTTCAACTGGTTGTTGTCTCAACTAAATTTTTGTTTTAAATTTTTAATTGGTAAGTAATTTTATGAATTTCTATAGTTTTTAATAATTTTTATTTTTTATTTTTTTTGACAATTCTCCAACAGCTGTTGTTATAATGAGGCATTCATTGTCTTTTGGTGTTTTTATTTTT
>QOCX01002089.1:8533-21125 GCA_005959815.1 Sarcophaga bullata | reverse complement strand
ATATAGACATTAGCCCCAATCACTGATGATAATTTTTTCTCTTTTTTTTTTTGGTGTGGGGGGAGGGTGGTGATTAATTACGCATCAATTGTTGCCAGGCCGGGACCAAAAGCCCATTCAGTGACCACACGTTATTATCTACCCGCTCCAATGTGTATCCGACACGGGGTGATTTTCCTTCAAAGTGCTTCATAACTGACAATATGTAACCTTCGACAAGATTGCCCATGCCAGTGTAAAAGTACATGAAGTCCTTGTCAGAAGACCACTGGAAAACATTAAATTCTTATTCTCTGGTCCCTGTTCAACTACTTGTTTCGAAGAAATTAGTATCTGAGAATGTAAGTAAAAAACAATTAGTCGAATAACCTCACAATGTTACAAACAATTTAAAACAATATATCGATTGCCACAACATAGCAGATAAATTTATGGATTTAACATATCAAAAACGCTTTAAAGAAAATTAAATTTATGTACTCAATTATTATACACGTGGACTTTAAGGCAGATGAATTTATCATCTCGAATGATAATATTTTCAGGATGTACTAACATACATACATAATTGCGTCATTAAAATGGCTTTGCAATCAGGTTACAAAACCTAGCCAATTTATACTAATGTAATTTACTCTCAGAGTTTTTGCATACGGTAGACGCCAAAGAAATATTTTCTTATCTTATTTTCGGTTTTATTCGATTGTATGCTACCTATTAGACTATGGTGAAATATTTCGAAAATATGTTCAATGGAAAGTTTAATAATATGCTAGGTTTTTTACCTTTTAAAAACCTCTGAAATATAAAGCTCGTAGATTGAAAATAAAACTAAAAATAAATTTGCATTCAGTTTAATTAAATTCTTTATTATTTGCACAATTTTGTGTGCAACTGTTTAACAACTCGTTCTACTAACAACAATACTGCATATTTGTTATTACTTTGTCTATGCCCTTTGCGATAAACAATAACAATTATTACACAATTGTTCTGTAGATCTTTGCAACGGAGATCGTCACACACAAGATTGCCTTCATTCACACGCCAACGCGTCTTCAGACAAGACTGACTGAACTGATGAAGGTTTTTGACGGCGAACGTTCGAGGCTTCGCTTCCTCGAAATATCACCATAGTTGTAACATCATTGTTTAAACCTTTTTATGCTTTCTTGGTTTGTTGTTTTTTGTATCTTGTTTACGTTCGTCCTTACAGTGTTGTTGTTGCTTGTTTGTTTACTTGTTTATCCCTCTTTCATTATAGTGATGTTGTTGTTATATTTTTGTTTATTTGTTAATCAAGTAAACAAGCCCGTTGTTTTGTTTTTGTAGCTTTTGTTTAACATTTTAATGTTATACGATGTTACACCATTTCCATTTTTGTAACAATATGTTTATAATAACTTATAAATGTATGTATACAAAATCGCTACATTTCATAGCGTTATTATTTAAAAAAACAATACTTATTGCGATGATATAATTGCTTACAAATGTAATTTAATTAAAAAGCAATTCTACATAACGTACACATATTTTAAATGGAAATTGTTTAAGTATTTCCGTTTAAATAGTTCATGGTAGAAAATATTCATGGTTAATTGTAACATTTAACCGTGACACATTTAGCAATTGAATTGCACAGCACAACTCATTTATTTTTCTCATTATGAGCTTTTCATTAACACTTTCCTGGAAATTAAAACCCAACTAATTTACAGGTGCTCTATTCATCCATTTTGTATTGTTATTTCATTCTACCACAAATGATAATACATAACAACGTAACAGTTTTCATCGTTCCTGACAATTATGGTAACGTGCTTTTTAAAGAATGTTTTTCATGGAAGGGGGAAATTATGAAAACTGTTGCATTTAATAGATGCTTACTTATCTGGGAAAGAATGAACAATAAATTATAATTTGTTTTCTCTTTCAGCTATCGCACATCTGGAGTTTATTATTAAAGGAACAAGGTAATGGCTCTTATTCAAGTACTGAGTTTATATGGATATCATTACTACAAAGTACACTGAGAATTAATTGAGGTGGGAAATTTAAATTAAAAAATGCAATAAAATAAAAACGATTTTAAGATTTTATCAAATTTACTTTTCTGTTGTGAAGCACAATTATTCCGGTTAGAAATGGAATATTATTTCATTCATAAGACTTCTGCGGCTGGCCTCACAGCACCTCATTCAATTGGACTAAATTCCGTGCATTTTTTCGAGTGTATGCGATCGTATCTTAGCAATGGTCGCACGAATGTTGGCCCTCAAATGCTCAATTGTCTCTAGGTTGTAGGAATACCATTTAACTTTAACGGCGCATCACAGAAAATAGTTCAACGGTGTCAAATCGCAGCTTCTTGGTAGCCAATTGATATCACCATTTCGGCTAATTAAAAAGCCATCAGACGTTGGAGGCTTTAAATCGATTGTGGCATGTACGCCCTTTCTGTTGAAACCAAACATCATTCACTAGGTGTCTTAATTGACGGTAAGGGTTATGTGCCAATGATGCCTCTGCTCCACAAACCCCACCAAACTTACTCTACTTACTTAATTAGCCATAACAACCCGATTAACGGATTTCGGCCTGCCGCAACACATCTTTCCTGGCCCCTCTGCTTCTTGCGCGTCTACGCCAGTTGGTCACACCAATCGATGACAGGGCTACCTCGATTTGCTCCTTCCATCGGATACAAGGTCGTCCTCTTCGCCAACTTCCGCAGATCCCCGCATCAAATACCTGTCTCGCCGGAGTATCCTCCTCCATTCGAACGACATGGCCGAGCCAGCGCAGCCGCTGGATATTAATGCGCTGCACAACGTCTATGTCGTTGAGGAGCTCATACATTTCACTGTTGTATCGGATGCGGAAATCTTTGCCAACTCGCACTGAATCGAAGATCTTACGTAGGATTTTTCTCTCGAATACTCTCAAGGCTGCTGCATCGGTGCTTAATAAGGTCCATGCCTCTGCGCCATAAAGAAGCACGGGTAGGATAAGCGTCTTGTAGAGTATTAGTTTCGTTGCACGAGAGAGGCCTCTGTTACTCAATTGTCATTCGTATTGGGTGTATTGGCTTCTGTAAGACCCAAATACGGCAATTTGGCTAAGATAGAAATGAGCTTCATCTGGAATGATGCTTTTCTTTGGCAAAATCGACATCAACGTTCAGTTTCTGGTTGGCCCAATAAATCACAATGTTGTTCAACCGTAAATCAATTCATTACGTTCAGTGGAGAAGAATTTTGTAACAGAATACAATGCCATAAGTATTGCCAGATAGGAAACACCAGAGTGGTTCACATGATATACACATGTTTGTCAGCTTGAGCAAATCAAAATACAGTGAAATCGTGAAAAACGTGAGTTTTGCCAGCTTACACAAATTGCGGCCAATACTTAAATTTACATCCTTTTACGTGAAACATATCTAAACAGAGAAACTCAATCTGAATACTACTTGATACAACAACAGTTACGGAATAGCTATTTATATTCTTCAAATTCAGGCCATTGACATTTGATTCACAACATTTTTGATATTTATCGAATTATCCAAGTTTGCATCCTTGTCATTATTTGTTTTTTCAGAAATTGATTGATTGTCAAAATAATTGAAATTGATGATTGCAATAATATTTGCCTGCATTAGAAAATATGTTTGTATTGTTGTCGCGCAATGATTTCGACAGGTTGAAGTGGTAGCTTTGATTGCCAAAGCACACTTGAACATGCATAGCTGCCCGTTTTGACATCATAAGTAAGCCCTGTCCCTGTTTTGGCCAAATTTCACCAAACTACGGAATAAGTTGGTCAGCGCAAGAGCAGCACATTAAAACGCCACTCTCCTACGCTAAATATTTTTTCATATGCACCACCTTAAGGAAAGACACTTCTGAACAGAAATTGTATTCTGAGTATAAATCATGTACGAATTTATAAACACAAAGGTGGACCATTCGATAAATTATTGAACATGACTGTAACGAACACATTTGGTTCAACGTATCAAATCAACCTTTGATTTGATTGTAACACAAAATTATATCTTAAATTGATTACAGGAGAAAAACAGATATACCACAGCAGATGTCTTATGCTTAAGCACAATAGACGTGACACAGTAATCTCTCCAAAATAGTATACATTGGTGTATAAAATACATGCTCCCACCAAATATCTAAAAGGCATTGCCTAATTTTTGGAGTCGAAGCTGTATAACTTTATGTATGTTGACGAAATGAAAATCAAAATAGCGTTTATTACTAAAACTTTTCTCTGGCTGTAAATATATAAATGTTCTCAATTTAATTTCTCTCTTTTACTCACTAATACAGGATCAAAAAATTTTTGGTAAACACTGTTGTATGCGAAAGTGATTATTTAAAAGACAGCGCGACATCAAACAAAGATGCAGCTGCTTTGTGTTTAGGAGAACTAGTTTTATTTGCAGCAGTGAGAGAATTAGCGTTAACTGTGAAAGAATTTATGCTGGCAATTAAAGGGTTAGTACTATCAGTACAATAACAGGCATAAAATAAAGGTTTTAAAAACGCAATGTTATATACGTAGCTGCTGCTGTCTTTAATATAATCTGACGTCGGCACCAATATCCCCCGAGGGAAAACATCTTCTGCTTTTAACACGCTAACATCAACAAATGGTTTCGTAAAGAAGGAGCATCCAAACCTACATTACTAGATTGCTCGTCATCTCTCTGAAAAAGGATAGGCCTTCATGACCTTTTTTCAGGTTCCAATGATACAACTTCTCACAAGAAAAAATAATAAACAATACACGGAAACAGAACGAGTAGTGGCGACTATTTTCACAAATGCAGAAGATTGAGGACGATGAATAACAATGAGTAAATGATCTCCCAGTTATGGAAGAATATTTGTCCAACCGTCTAGCAATAAAACGCAGCCCACCCTCATGGGCTTTGAGATTTCGGGGCACTGTACATTTTTTTTTCTATATTTCCAGGTGTCACATAACTAATAGTCCCATAACAGGCATAATATAGAACTCAAGCTAAGACGAGGATTGATTAAGCAACCTGAGAAATAAAGTGTACTAAAAATAATAAATCTTTTCGCTCTGGGTTATCACAAAGCCTCTTACAAATACCTCACAATTTTCATCATGTTCTCTTCTGTGCCATGTCTGATTGTAATGAATACGCATGCAGCATACCGTATACTGAAATTACAAAATTGTAGTGTTTCTGCGTTGCGTTTATTGTGATTATGTATAGCGATAGTATGTTTTACCGAAGTTATGCACATAATTATGAAACAACCATTGCTTATTTGTTATAAAACAATTTGAAAAGAAACATACCACAATTAATAATTTCAATTTGCATTTGAGGTTTTCTTTCTATTGCAATTTAAGACAAAAACTATTTAAATATTTCGATAAAGAATGCATGAGAAATATATTTCTATGTAAAGCTTTAAATCATTAAATTATTTTGCTCCTTAGAGTTTTTTCTAAATGCAATTTGTTGAGAGTATGAAAAACTAAATAAAAAGTTTAAGTAAAATTCTTTCCATTTGATAGCGGTCAGAGTACGTGACGAATGAGAGTTTTGAAAAGTATTTTAAAAATTCTCAATTTCCCTGATTCCTTTTACATATTAAAAAATAAACAGCTTTCGGAAAACTTCTTCGATACCTCGTATGAAGTGAATTTCTTATGAAATACGTTTGTTGTATTGTGTGCTTATTTCGAATATGTATGTACATCAGTCATAAGAAAGATGAAAATAATAAATTAGATTTGGCTTTGATTTGCATAAATTTGTAATAAAATTGATTTGCTGTGAAGAAGTGGAAAAGGAAACTAAATAATGCAACACAGCATTTGTATACTAAATGCTGAACAAAAGTTTTAATGAAATCAAAAAATAAATGACCATCATCACTCAAATAAATGCTGAATACTTAAACAATACACAAATACTTTGAACAGCTTTAAATCGCTTAAGCAGCATAAGAATGAGCATAAGCTGCATAAGAATGACTGAGGAATTTTAATCAAATAAATACCTTCGAGTCCTTGTCTGGAAAACGCAAATAATATTATCATAATTATTCTTTTTTATCATCAATCTTCTATTAGTGATTTTAAATTCTTTTCAGGAAACATTAGATCAGTGGAACAGAAAATATACTTAATTTTTGTCCTTCTTGGCTATTACAATAAAAAAGGGCAGTTATTTTGGTTTTGAACATAAAAATAAATGCTTTAGTTTGGAATTCGAAGAAGTTTAAGCTGCGAGTCACTGTAATACTTGGAAAATATGTTTAAAGACCTTAAAATATGTTCGCCGGGAGCCCATCTGAATGATTTGTAAAATATATTCTTTGTTGATTAAATGCAAATCGTCTCCTTTGTCAGATATCTCCAACAAAACGAAACATAAAAATATTCTCCGACCGATTTTGCGTGCTTTGTTATTCATCGTTAGGTGTGAATTGCCTTAGGTCGATATGGAATAATTATTCCTTTCACTACTCCCTGTCTGCCTGAGGATCTTATTCCTGTATGCACTATTTCCTGGACGTAAGTGGAAGATTTGCGAAACCAATGAACATAACTGAACCATTCTTTCTTCAATGACTCTCTCTAAATTAGAAACATATAATTCTTCCTCTACACTATCGTTTTATTCCCAATTTTACGATACCATTTCGAGGTGATTTTCCAGCTAACATGTATAAAGAATGTAAACCAAAAATTGCTGCTACCACGGGCAAATGTTGTAACATTGTTTGATGAGTGATTTAGGAAGTTATATTAAAGTTTTGCAAAGTTTTTTCCATTTTTATAATTGTTATTTGGTTTTTTAAATAAAATATTTTTTTTTGTAGATCAACTGTGTGCACTTCTTCCACTTTTACTTTGTGGTCCTTTAGACGTATGAAAACTATGGTTGTTGATAACTAAGGATTACCAGCTAAAATACAATTATAACAAGTGGTGGGAATCGATGCCATGACACTTAGACTAATAGAATATCGCACTATCAATCAGACTACTAGAGCACCCAATCATCACTTTCCACACTAATTTTGATTTTCTCGATTCAAAATCATTTAAATGCGAAAGGAATATTTCTGCTGTAGCGAGAAGCATTGAAGAAGACGCCTAATTATCGATTAGTTGTCTAACTCAACTTGTATGCCTTTGCTCATCGACTATGTTAAGAACTTTACTTAAGGCACTTGGCTGTCATGTAACTCGTACAAAACAAGAACTGAAAGAAACTGTCTAAAGAAGAACATTTCACAATAATTCTGTTTAGTGATGAAGATCATTTCCAAAGCTTCAATTTTTAAAAAAGGCTGTCAATTACAAAAATAGCCATTTTTTGAACAAAGACAATCAGTTAACGAATTACCATTACATCCCTTGGAATTTGGTACAGTTTACATGCTGCCAGATGTAGTTCAAATTTGTCTTGAAACCAGGAAGTAACAGCCGTTACTATCGAACAATGCTTACTGAATTCTTGTTTACAAGCATTTGCTAGTTAGACATCAACGATATTTAGTTCCAACAAACTGGCTCCTCTTATCGTATAACGGGCTTAACAATTTATTAGTGATGGGCGTTACACATCAATGTTTAGAAAGCTTTCAATCCGATGATTTTTTCATTACCCAACATCAATTAAAAATCAATGCTATCTATTCGATACAATCAAAACTTAATACACAGGTGCCCTGTTTGTCCAGAGAGGAGTTCTTAAGTTCGATTCCCATCTGAGCATAAGGTTTAAGTTACTCTTTTTATAATAACTTGTATAATCTGGTTATACAGAATTTCGTTGATATAACCGTGCAAAGAGAACCTATCCTGCTGTAATAACTGTAGGAATTCTATAGTATACGAATGTGACAGAAGCTGATTTTAGGCCTCTTGTGATTAGCTAGAAATTAGAAAAGAAACTGAATCAGCTAGACAGTTCAAGGTCCCAATTTATATGGGAATTCGCGACAAATAACAAACCAAACAGATTAACTAGCATGGAGGCCAGACCTTTCACACAGTAGGAAGAGGGTGTAGGAAGCGTACACTCGACGAAAGGAAATATACAGGGATAATTGTAAACAATATCCTCAATTAAACTAGTTTAATACAAGCCGAACTTTTGTTTGGGATTACAAGTACGGATGATTATTCTAGCCAGGTTTATGGGAAAAAAATTATAAAAATTAAAACTGATGAAATGGACCATGTAAATCGTAGCAGCGCGGACATATGACACTGTTTTGCTTTAAAGTGAGTCAACACACAATTTAGAAAATTTCTGTCGAAGTCAAAAACAATTGCTTTTTGTATAGAAGATTACAATTTAAGGGAAATCGAACCGTGTATATACACTAGGTAGATAATATGACAGTATATGACATATTTGATTTGATTCAGTTTAGAGGAACTAGTGTGATATGTCAGTTATTGTATATAAGAAGTCATTACAAAAATAGAAATTTAATTTATAACAGCATTACTAATCTGTATTAACATTTTAAGTTGTCTAGCTTAACAACACTTATTATGATAATTGTCTTGACTATTTACTAGGTGTTATGCTTCTCCTCAATTCTAAGTGTTTGACCAAACTAAGTGTTCCATTTTTTATTGAAATGATTGTTGAATACAGCACACTTCATTGTTAAAGGTTTTACGACAAAAGTATATTAATTTAGAAATTTTTTCACCCAAAACTCAAAATAAATATTTATTTTTTAATTAAAGCGAATTTAATCCAAAAATTTATGAAATCCTTACCCAAAAAAATTAAACTAAAAAGCCTATCTATTTAACCAACATTACTCTTATTATTATCTGAGGATAAGAGAATGACAGCCAAACACATTGATGGCAAACAATTTTATATTAAAGAAAAAATAAACACCTGAAACAGTGAAAAAAAACGCAGATAATCTACAAACAACAAACCATAACAATAAAAACCTAAACATAAAAGTATCAAAAAAAAAAAAAAAAAAAAAAAAAAAAAAAAAAAAAAAAAAAAAAAAAAAAATTGCTACCACGAATCGAATATCTTAAATAAGATGGGTAAAAATTAAAAGAAACTGCGTTTATCCAACATGATTAAAATGTCGTCTTTTCTTTCTAACAAATGCAATTAACTCAATCTAGTTTCTATGTTTCTCTTTTTTCATTCAATGTAATTTTTACAAGGGAAATTGCTCGGCCGGTGTGTTGCATGTAGTTCCGTCCTATTGAAACCATATATCGTGAATGTCCAGATCATCGAATTTATTGATGGTAATGGTCCGTCAGTTAAAAATCAAAGCTAAACAGCCAGTTTTTCGAGAAGCAATGGATACTCTCGCATCACATGTGTACACTTTGAAACAGAAATGGGCCTTATCGATAAAGATGATTTTTCAATGAAAATGAAGGTCAGCTGCCAACTGTTTCTGATCCAAATAAGTGAACATAAAATATGTACATCGTTGTCTAATGTCGTAAATGGTGACTGAATAAAGAGCAACTAACTTGCAGCTGGTGTAGCTTCAACAGGATGGCCGTTAAACAACTGCCGAAGTTAGGAAGTATAAACAAGAACAAATTCCTATATGTGTTGTAATCTACTCAGCAGGCTTACGAAGCAATAACTACGATAGCCTTCTTTTCGAAAAATGACTACTGATACCATTATATGTACTTAATACTTTATACTTTTCAAATGAAAAATATATTCTATCAATAGTTCCCTGTGTGTTAAGTGTGCAGTGGCAGACAAGAAATAAATGTAAGCTATCAATCAAAATTTATTTGTTTATGTTTTGGTACAGAAGACTTCAGACAAACACTGCTTGTTAGCTTTAAATCAACACGATATACGATATTGTCTCATTACAACCCTTCAGTCAGGTTTACAACATAGGTTCCCACACCGCTTATGTTGTGTGCGTTATGTTTATACCTGTGTGGCGGGACCTACAGTTTAAAGTCAACTCTAAACGACAGATTTTTTTTACTATCAGTGTATTTGCCAGAAATCTACTCAGAGAAAGTTGTTGAATTCTAGATATCTGACTAGATTTTGGACCGTGGCCTCACATCAGCTGATTAAATAAATGCGTGTTTAAAAGTGAGTCATTTATAAAACGGCAACCGATTTTGAGCTGCGTTGTCACCTAGCAAAATGAATTTATAGTTTGCCGAAAACGTTAAACCGAAATTTTGAAATATTTGCCATCGTTTACAATCTGTAATCTGGAGTTCAATGGCTATCCCTAAACAATCCACAAATCTCAGCACCATTGCTTACAAATAATTTACTTTGACCCCCACCCGTCAAAATTATTGTTCATAGGGTCTTGGGTTCGATTCCCACCTAAGCATAATGCCTAAATTACTGTGCTCTTTATAATAAGTTGGGTAAACAGCTGATGGGAGCGACTTTCGTTGAAATAACTGTAAAAGTATCGTCTTGATACTTGTGCAGAAAATGCGGACGTGATCCCTTTCCCGAGCACTTACTTTATAATACAAAAACAAGATTTATGTGAGAATGGTAAATTATTTTGAAAGAAATTCTTACAAATTTAACACGATATGAAAGAACAATATTTCAATATTTCAATATTTTAATTCATTTAATTTTATAATTAAATCAAATACAATTTTTTTTTTGAAGTAAATTTTCGTTGACGTTATAAATTGATCTAAGCTCAGTAATAATATGTGCAAGAAATCGGTGTTTGTCCCAAGCGGGTGATTTTGCTTATGATCTTTAGCTTGTATTTGTAAATACAATTTTTTATTTTCCACAACTTTCTTCAATACCTCGCCAATTAACTCTTTTGAGTGTACAACTACTTCAAGAAGTCTTACCTTACGGATATTAACGCTCTTCTACTCTGTTTAGTCGTCTTTGAAGAATTTTAAAGACTAGAATTTGTTTGTCTATTGTACTTTAAAATGTACTCAAGTGGTCATGGAGATTTAAAACAAATTTTTCTATTTCATTAAACACCCTTTCTTAGCCTGAGTTTATTCCGCTGTTTCAATTCATCGCCATTAACCTCAGGTTAACAATTAAACTCACGTTTTGTGGCAAATGTGGAAAACTTTGCCATCCAAGATCATGCAATTTTAACCCATTTGACTATTTTATATCCGAAAACTAGGCCAATCGCAATTCCAGTCGTAGATAACAATACAACAGTTACCTTTATGGGGACACCAGTAGAAAGTATGGCACAATTCGAAATCAGGGATGAATGACCAAAGATGTTGCCGCGAAAAAAAAATTCATGAAATAATATGGTATTTAAAATGTAAATGGCGAATTGCGGTCAAACAGTTAATGAGTTATGTAGCTCAACAGCTTTAAGTTGGAAATTTGAAGACGAAGATATTGTTACGTTTTTACCTTTTAAAAATGTTTATAATATGAGTTCGTAGATTCCAAATAAAAATAAAAATAAATTTGTTTTCAGTTTCAATTAAATTCTTTATTACTCGCACAATTTTGTATGTCAATGTTCACAACTTGTTCTAACAACAACAGTTGCTTCATTTGTGATTCCTTTTGTTTATGCCCTTTGCGATAAACAATAATAATTATTAGCCAATTGTTCTACAGATCTTTGTGACACATGCACAGCGCCTTCACACAAGACTAACTGAACTTTTACTCCGAATCCTGCCTGCTTTGCCTTGCATTTTTCTATAGCAACGAAAACAATTTCATGAATGTTCTCGTAGGTGAAGGTTCGGGTCTCCGCCTTCTCGCGAATTCTATGATTGCAAATATTGTTGTTTACATTTATTTATGATTTCTTGCTTATTGTTAGTGTATCTTGTTTACGTTGGTCCTTACAGATTTGTTGTTGCTTATTGTTTACTTGTTTATCCCTCTTTCGTAATAGTGATGTTGTTTCTGTATTTTTGTTTATTTGCTATTCAAGTAAACAAGTTCGTTGTTTTGTTTTAATATATCATTGCCTTTTAATTCCAGCAAGGTTTCATGAGTATTTCTTCAAGTTTTGTACTGAAATCATTGACCTTGTTGGTTAATGTGAACATGCTGCACATGCACGTGACCCTATTAGGGCTCGTATGTACATACATTTTTAAGTATGTGCAAAGGTGCGCACTAATTGACTAACATACTTTTTGGAACAAAAAGTCAACAGTTTCAGAGGTTTTATTTTTAATTTATAAAACCTGAAATCGTAGTACATACAAATGTAATACATCATATAAACAACAGTAGATCACATGCCCAAAATCCATTAAGTTTTTTTTATTTTTTTTATTTGTAAACCTTAACAAATCAAAAAAATAAAAAACTTAAAAAGGAACGTGTACAAAAACAAACAGAAAGTAAAGGAAAGACGATTGCNAGAAAGTAAAAGTAAAAACGATTACAAATTAAATAAACAAGGCAAATAATCTATTGTTGGGCATATATTTTGGATTTGCGCCTACAGAACACACACAAAGTAAAATTGTGTAAATGAGTTGATGATGTATTGTAACAATTTAAATGTGTGTGAAGATAAATTTAATTTTAACTAGC
>QOCX01002088.1:5537-25152 GCA_005959815.1 Sarcophaga bullata | reverse complement strand
ACATATACATAAAGATGTAAATATATTCATATATTGCATGTGTATATGCATTCGTATGTATATATGTAAGTATATAAACGATTCTAAATTTTAAACTACAACTTATTTTATTTCATACGATTGTCAGTATGTGAATAAGTGCCTTTGCTTGTGTTTGACGGTGTATTTGTATTTATCTTACGATTTGCATGTCTCTCTCTCTCTCTCTCTCTCTCTATCTCCCTCCGTTCACATAAAATCATAATGTTCTCCAAGCTATGATACATTCTACAATTACATAAATTCCAGAATACACTGGCGAGCAAAATTGTATGAATGTAGACGAAATTGTTACGTTAAACACCGAAGAATATTTACTGCAAATGTAATATACATGCGAAGTAAAGTGTGAAAGTGATGTAAGAGAATTAGTTAAATTGCTAAATATTGCCAACATCACTGTCCAAAGTATTAGGAAAAAGGCGAAATATACCTTCAGAATCCGTGACATATGTCGCTCTGCACATTGCACTGGAAATGAGCAATAAAGAAATCAGAAAATGAATCTTTCCAGCAAGAAGGGGATACGAAACCGAGTAAACATTCAAACACTTTTGCACGCCACTGTATGTGTGGCAGTGTATGTATGTATATGTGGTATAATAGATGTATTTTTCTTTTTACTATAATTTCTCTGTTTGTATTCATTTGGCGCACGTTGAATGTTTACCTATTCATACGTATGTTTGTATGTTTATTTGTTTATTCATCCATAAATATGTATGTATGTTTATATATATATACACTCTCACTATATTATACGGGATATACGATTGTATTTCATATGCGATACCAAAATTTACTGTTTAAAGCTTCTCTTGTACTGCTATTTACCCCGCCGTCAAAAGAGACACATTCTCACATAGAAATGGAAAAAAAGAGAGAAAAGACTATGAATACACATACTTGTGTATGGTTATTGTTAACATTTAAATTTATTTTTAAATCATAAAAACTGTTCTTTAATGCATCTGTCTGTGTTGGAGTATGTAAATACATACACGCTCACTTTTACGTATACAACTAAGCACGTTTGTTTAAATATTAAATCAACGTTTCACTTTGTTTTTAACACACATATACATACATGTACACCTATATGTATGTATGTATGTATGTATGTATATGCGATAGAGTGTGTGTTTATTGGTAAACAAATAATACGCTGTTCATGAATATAAATATTCCGTTTTCATATTTTTAATTTGTTGTTTGTTTTGTGGCACGGTTTGGAGCATGTTGCGTGCAGAGTTACCCGTAATATTTTATTCAGAAAAACAATAAAAAATTTCATATTAAGAGCGTGAAACATGGAGAGAAAAAACTGTCTTTTGAATATTTGTTACTAAAAATTTGTTTTTGTTTAAAGAGTGTGTCGTGCTCAAACAAAGAAGTAATGAAATTAAATAAAGAAAACCGAGACCATTTAGCACAGTCACACAATTTCAATATAAAATTTCGAAAATCAGGGTAATTTCTTTATTTTTTTTTTTTTTTTTGTTTTCTGCTGAATAATAAACAAAAATAATGAAACTTAAAACATTAAAAGTAAACACAACAGAATTTTACTTAATTTGTAGATGATAGCATCATGAAAGCGTATGTATTTTTGTTTTTCTTTTGTTTGCAATTGCATGATGGTAGGAAACAGTGGAAGTCCTGTCTTCAACTTAACCTTTTTAGCATTATCTGCGTTAATTCTTATTATCTGTGACTCTCAAAAATATGTAAAAAATTTATATTTTTCATATCACAAATGCAGTTAATAACACCTTAGAAAAGAGTTCAATGGCAGAATCAGTTTCTGAGTGAGTGGTGAATCACAATATCATCCACACCAATTGACTTTTTAGCCAGTAACTTCTTTCATTTAATGCCTATGTTTACAAGTTACAATTTCTTTCTTTACAACGTATCCAAACTCACGTTTATTATTTGTAAAGCTTTACGCAACAACAAACAAAAAGAACAACTACAGTTTTCAATATATAGAACAACTAACAACACAAACAATAATTAGGTAGTAGATTGATAGATTTTACTTGGCTGTTATTACCACATTTTAATTGACCTGCTATATTTGCCACAAACGTATGTATTGGTGGCTATGGTTACATGCCTAAATATGTATGTTAAAATATAAAATGATCGCTAAGTCCGTTCTATTCATTTTTCGTCGTTCTACGCAAAGCATTTAAATTGAGGAGATAAATTTTTAAAAATTGCTGTAATTTGTACACAAAATAATACATACACACACGCTTGAACTCTGTACAAATTGGACAATAAAGATTCAGTGAGAGTGTGATAGTAAGTGTGAATGTGTAGTCTCTCATTTGTAGATTTGTATTGCATTGTGTATATATGTGTATGTATGTGAGATACAAAAACACAATCCCACATGTGTACTAATACATGGATAGCTGCAGTTAGGTATTGGGTCATGTAAGCGTATTTGTATTGACGTGTGTTTGCCTTCGTGCAATAGAGTGTCAATTGTGTTGTTTTTACTACTGCATTGAATTTGTCAGCACCATTGTTGTGCACTTCCGGTTCCGTGTATTGTCGTTGTTAAATAGAATAACAACATGGTTGATCAACAATGTGTGATAATAATAACAACAACAAGAACAAATCAATGATAATAAGAATTAACGCAGATGATGCTTAAAATGTTAAAATGAAGACAGGACTTCTCTACTGTTTCCTAACATCACACATTGACAACAAAAGAAAAAAACACAAATATACACGCTTTCTTTTTCTATGTATGTGGGTGCAGCTGCATTTGAAGTCTCTATTAAGGATGTTGTTGTCACTGTTATTAAACGTTACTGTTAGCGCTCAGGTTACTGCTCGTGTTCTTGTTGATGTTTGTGTTATTTAAGCTTAAAGCTTAGTTTTAAAATTATTGAATATTTTATTAAAAATATTAGCAAACGTTACAAATAAAGCATACACAGTGTGTCATATTATACAAACACAGAAGTCTAAATTTAATAATTTTTGTTTAATGTTGTTGTTTGTTTTTTGTGGCATTTTATTTCTGTATTACTAACCGTGTGAATGTTAATATTGGTTTATGTGTTGTATAAGTCTGTATGGTGTGGTAATAATTCCAGCTCATCATATCTATGTATCCATACGGTGCAAAACTATCTGTCTGATAAATATTGCTTTTTAGTTTCAAATATTTTTTTTAATATTTCGACAATATTGTTGTTGTTTGTTTGTTTTTTGCTGCACCTAATTTGCTTGATATGCAAATACAATGTCCGGTGTGTGAATCTCAAGTGAATGTGTGTACACTTTATCCTCAATAAACTATATGACATCAAAAACTTCCTGGGTGATGATGTGTTATTATTAATTTACTGTTTGACTGAATAATTTCTGTGATGATTAAAAACGCGCACGATAATTAAATTTGCATTAAAAAAAAGAAAACTTTTGTTTTGCTTAATTTGTACATTAGCCACGTTCATATCGTATTCTTCATTCGTTCGTACATCCTGATGAGGACAATAAACTGTCAATGGCAATGATATTGGTTACTTTTGAGTAAATTATTTATTATTCCCTAAATAAATCACAGCAGGTGATGATTATTTACTAAAACACGCATTTGCCTTGTAATACTTTCCTTAAAATCAATAACAAATAGAAATTTCAAAAATATTTACACGTCCAGCAAATACAAATCATTCAGTAATATTCAGAAATATTGTAGAAAATATAAAATTTACAATGAATAGCTCTAGTAATGAAGACATTCTTTAAGACAGATAATTACGAATTCTACATTCTGTATATATAAGTTCCTAAGCACGTAAAACACCTGACATGAATTTAAATTTTAATCAAATTTAAAATTAACTTAAAACTTACCAACTTTCAAGTTCAAATAAAAATTAATTTAGAAACTTATTGCCTGTACTACCACTAGATATGATAGAAGTTTTTTTTTATTTTTATTTAAAAGTAAATTTAATTTAAAAGAGAGTAATACATTTAAATTAACATATTATGTCACTAAAATTCAATGCTTTACTTTAGATAGTTTCGCAACTGAAGTAAATATGTACCATCCCAAATCACTAGCGCTTATTCAATTTTCATTAACAATATATTTCATTAATCTCTTGCAAAAGTGCAGTCTATGTGATGGTGCATTTGTATATTTGATTTTTGTATAACATTCTAATCAATTCGTATGATATTACAGAGTGATATTAAAAGTCATTTTAACAAAAACAAAATAAATCCCTAAACAAACATTAGAAAATTTATTGTGTATCATTAATTTGTGAAATTAATAGGCAAGAATATTCATTCTACATACACATATTACATATGTGGCAAGTGGCATTCACTATTATTTTGCCATTGATGTTTATGACAAAATAATATGCTTGTATGTGCATGAACATATGTAAGTCCGCTTAGGTTAATGGTGATCTAGTTACGCAGATCTAGAATCTCGTTTACCAAAAAACAAGCGTCAGTTTTACATTATAGTTCTAAAATATTCGATTGAATAGAATAATTTTTTTTATTAAATTCAAAAAAGTATTCGAGTCTAATCCTTGATGACTGGCAACTGTATATCTATAGCTGAATAGAATAGTATTTTGCATAGCGCTGTATTTGTCTGGATGCATAGGAATAAGGCTAGATGAGTTTGTACTTTATATTAAGACTGAAAGTTTACTATGGCTTTCTGAAACAGATTCGATATCAAAATTAAACTTCGATTAAAATCAATAAATGCCTAAAAAAAACTCTAAAAGTAACTCGTATTGTTTATCTATTCTCTCCCTCTCTCTCCCTCTGTCCCAGGCAATGCTCACATTCATACAAACATATTAATACCAACATCAAAAGACACATGAATCAAATTAGTGAAACAAATATTGTATTCAGATAAATCCGCACACAAACAAAGACACTCGCTTATGGATGTGACAAGAGTATTGTTGTATGTTTGAATGGTATGCATGTGTATTTGTTGATTTGTGTGTTGATGCACTCATAGCATTATTCAATATTGGCTACAATATCAACCACTTTATAGAACATGCGATACATGCATATGCACTGACAACAACAAACATAACAAATAAAAGAAAAACTGTGAAAAGTCTAGAAAAGTCTCTCGCCATCGATATTTAAAGTGTATAAAGTCAAAACAATAATGTTAGCCAAGCTGCTTAATTTATACACATACCCAGGACATCCTTTGTACACGTACATCCATTCAAATTCAATACTTTCAAACGAAAGAGAATGTGTGAATTGAGAGCGTAAAAATCAAATGAATATTGAACGCTAAGAAAACTAGACAAAAAACAAAGAGATAAGAAAGATAAGCAACCCAACAAATGCTGTACAATTTGTAATTTCACACAAAAATTATTCAAATACGATACCCTTAATACACATGAAGATTTTCAACATTAACATCAACAGTACACATACACTAACTTATTGTCTGTATTACAACTACAAATGAATGTATGCCTAAATACATGTTTTGTTATGTCTAGCTCTCATCGATATACTTTTTTTTTTTTTGATACAAAGTTTAAGTCCACTTGGAAAACAATCATTGGTATTTTGTTCCATTGATTGCAAAAATACCGCTACTGCTCTATGCCATTGAATATTTTTTATACTGAAAAAAGAGAAAAACAAAGAAACTGTGTTGCTTTCATTTTTTTTTTTTTCGATCATATTGCAAACATTTTTTAAAATTTTTTTGTTGTTGTTTCTTTTGTCTGTATTTAACGTGCAAATGTTAACGGGAAAAAATCATCATCTTACAAACATAACCAAAAACTAAAACAACTAGCATCAAAGCTTTCGTTACCAAAAATTAGCTCTCATTTAAGGCCAACAGAGCTCACTATTAAAACTGTCAACATAATAATTAATGAAATGAAAGGAATGCTAAATAAAATTAACGTAATGAGTATCGTAGCGAATAATAGGGTATCAATTAGCATAATACAGCGCAGAAAACCTCCGAGTCTACAGTTTCTAGAGTAAGAATATAGCTCTGCTGTGTGTGTAATCCGTGATAATTCAAATTAATTAATATGTTATATCTCTTCATATGTATTCTATTTGGGTAAGAATAATACCATGTACAGTATTTTTTATTTAATTATTAAAATAATAACAATCAATCAATTATTTGATGGCATGATAATTTTAATTTAAAAATAGGTGAAGTACGTCAGAAACATAAACAAATTAATTACATTTTATATATAAATTCTCTCTCTCTGTGTGTGTTAATTTCTATATTTATTATAATTAATTCAACTATTTTATTGCATATCATATCAAGTTTTCCTGCAAGGATACAAAGGAATTCAAATTATTCACTAAAATTTATATTTTTTCATTAGAAAATAAATGAGTTCACCTTCAGTTTCGAAATCCCTTTAATTTAATGTCATTAGGAGATTGTTAAAAATATATTAGATTGATATTTAACTTAAAAAACAATTAAAGAAATAAACGCCTTAATAAAGAATTAATTGCCACATTGTGCTTGTACACAGGCGACATATGACAGCACTCGTGTAAAGTAATGATTAATCAGGCATTGAATATCAATATTCGTGTATGTAACAATATAAAGGTACACGTTGTACGAGCATATATATTTGTTTAATAAATAAAATAATAAATAAATAAAATCAAATAGGAAAAAAACACATGGAATAAGTACTCATTTACAACTGATTAATGCGTAAATAATCACAAACTTGTGTGTAACGTTTATCCATTCATACGAACACAATTTTTTATTTCTGAATTATTATTAAATATCACTCTCTTTCTCTCTCTCTCTCTGCCTCTGTATGATTAATTATTTTAATATTTTCTGTTTTTCATTCAATAATTTAAAATAAATAAAACGTTTCAATAATTATCCGAGTGATTATCACAATTTCCATTTCCGCATTCAATAACATTTTATTTTATTGTCGTGCATTTCTTATTACAAAATAACTACGTTTCTCTTCTTTTATTTGATTAAAATTTCCATCCTTTACAGTTTTCAATTTTTAACATTCACCTTAGAGATTCAGAATTTAGATTTCGGAATTCATGTCATGCATTTAAGTTCATCAAAAGCTTACGTTTTATGTTGTACATTCGGTTTATAAATAAAATTGTCTTTTTGTTCGTTTGTTTTACTCTCACTCTCATACTATCCCCATTAAAGTCAGCTTAATAACCATATTTTCCAATATTTATTGTCATCATTTCAGAATTTTAGCAATTCTCATGGTCATCATATGTTGGCGGTTAATAGATTTCAATACGGCATTGATTTCAATCGTTAGCAACAGCAAGGACAATATCATCATCACTACGTAGCGCAAGAACTATCAGGCCAGAAGAGGCAATGAGAGAGGTACAGTCGTATAGATTGAGCATTGCAAACGTTTCGCAATTCACAACCACAAATTATAGCCAAAGAATTGTTATTATGCTTGACAAAGTATCACAGTAGCAGCACTTGTGACAACAATAAGTGTGACGCTAATGATGACGAGGATGTGGATGTCAATGTTGATAGGATGCAAGAGGTATGCAGTTACTAAATGCACTTGATATGATTGGACAAACGGATTTTGTTGTCAATACAGATGCAGATGATGCCAAGGAGAATCCACGATACATTTTTCCCATGCCACATGGCATAAACATTGGTCAGCTACAAATGCCTAACAATCCGAAACAATATCTACAGTCACGTACAAATGGCTAACGAGTCCTTAGACTGATTGTTCATACAAATCTGTTTCCTCCGTTACCTTAAATGTTAGTTCGTTCAACAGACATTGTGCATTCAGTTTAGATTTTTAAATACGATAAAAATAAAGAAATTAAATAAAACAATATGAAATGAACGGCAATTGTTTTAAAATATTCGTTTGTCTTTTTTTCAAATTCTTTGCCACAAATTAGAGTAAGAGTTACTACGTGTGCAGAATATAAATCTCTAGAGCTAAATACAACAAATATCTGGACAAGGATAAGAAGATTTATTTGACAACTTAAAACAAGCAGCCCGGGTTAAAGCTAGCAACTACAATCTTGGGTACATAATAACAGGATGGTTTATTGTAGACTTTGAAACTCTTTACAGCCCCTACAAATCGGTCTTTTTCAAGACCACAAAATATTTAACGAAAGAGATAACATTTGCTTTAAATACTCGTATTTTTTTACTTGATTATTTAATAGCATACTGGTAGCGAATAGAGGTAAGGAAAAGTAAAAAACAAAAAATTAACAAATAAACCGCCAAGAGGAATCAATTCAATTTATTTTCAGAGGCCTTCGAGAAAATCCTTTTAAAACCTTTTTTTTGTGATTGATTACACGACGGCTTGAACATATTTTGAATGCAAGAATATGTACGTACGTAAATAAAATAGAGGGCGGCCAGTCATGGTAATTTGTTATACGCCAAATTTATTCTTCTCCAAACTTCTTCACAACACATTTGTTTTTAAGAGAATCTTTCGCTCCATCTGATTTAATAATGCATTTCACCTTTTTTCCTGGAATCTGATTACTCTTTCCCACTACTTTAGATAGTTAGAATCTTATGAAAACTTTACATAAAAAAAACTAAATCGTATATTATTGCCTATCTTGCTGTTGGCTTAAATAAAACTCATTCGAATGTCTGTCGTACTATTTCCCTCTTTCACTCTGTTGTAGTATGGAATATGTATGAACAGATATATGAACTCCGTGCACATTTAATTTAATTTGAAATATTCTGCAAATTTTCTCAAGTCATTGAATGTATGATACACCATGGTTTAAATGTTGTTGTAGGTCTTACAACCTACAATAATTACAGATAAGGATACTCTCATAGATTCTATGTCTGGCAATGGATATCACTTTGAGAAAAGAAGTGCAATTGCTAATGTATTGTCATTGTTTACAATGTATCTTCAAGGCGATTATATGCACATGACTGTATGAGTATTTGTGGTAGTGTTTTCCTGTATTGAATTTTCTGTTGATAATTTGGCTAAATTTTCTTTGTCGTATTCCTTCCTCTGTTTTAATAATACTGCTAATGGTATATGCAACAATAAATAGTGGCTTGTTGTTGTAATGAAAATAAATTTACGAAAATTAGTTTTGGTTGGTTAGCAATTTCATCAATATCATCCGACTGCTTGGGTATGCCAAAGAATTTTCTCCTGAATGCCTGGCTACGAAATGTCAGCATACACATACACAATTAATCTTTCATATTTCGAAATTAATTAAATTTTAGAATGAACAATTTGAATTTTGATTTGAATGAATATTAAAGCAATCGCATAGATGTATGTACTTTGCCTAAGATAATAACAATGGTGATGATAATGGTGTTCTAAGTCTGCCTACTGTAAGTAGCAGAGAGATAATGTTAAGCAGATTATTGACATTGTAAACTCAAAATAAATTCAAAATTTATTGATATTTTTCTAGACCATGCAGAGCACTTTCTCTGATGAAAAAAGTGAGTTTGTTTTGTTACGCTGATATGCCCTAAGAGTAGTAGTGAAAAAAATAAAAAAAGGTCGACTACTGCTTGATTTAGTACAATGATGTAGTAATTTCAAGTGTTCTTAATTCAAGATCATGCTGTCAATAAGAATAATTCTTGAAATATTCGGTCGAATGGAGTTGGCACATGCAATGATCATGTTCAATTTGATCGAGTTGAAATACTCAACACTGAAGAAACTGCATTTAATTGTAATATTTTTTACACCCGGATTAATCGTTCATTAAACCGCCCTAGTAACAATGTATTCATTTCAATAATATGTTTATAATTTTATAACAGAGAAATATTTAAAAGGCATGTGTTAGAGCCAAATGCAAACAAAAATCGATTCCGTTTATAATGGAAAATAAATCCAACACAGTTAAAGCCACCAACGTCGTACATACTGATTCATCATTTAATTAAAATACAGTTTTCCTTACAAAACGATGTAACGAAATTGTTTCGATGACACTTCCTGAGTTTTTACGTTTGCAAATTAAGGAAATTTCATTTACAAATTATAAGGGAAAGAATCCCATTATATTCTAAATAAAAAAAATAAAAAAAATCACAATTTTGTAAAATTAATTGCAACGAAATCATTTCCTTCAAAGAATGGAAGACCAAAAGATATACCAGAAGACATCGAAGAGTAGAAATTTTGAATACAAATGAAACATTTCTTTAGTCATAGAAGACAGTTAAGAACTAGGAAGGAATAAAAAACAAAAAATTGAAAAGTTTTCATTTTCTTTTGATAGTTAAAAAGCAAAAACATTGTTAAGAATTGTATTGAATTCTCTTTACACCAAAATCTAACTTTATTTTTAGGAGATTTCGCTGGTAATAGTTATTCTTCAATTTTAAGTTCAAAAGAAAAAAAAAAATAAATGCTTGAATAAAATTGTTGTGATTTGTATTCGCATCGATTCAAAGTAGAAAAAATCTATAAATATTGTAAAGATTTCTATAAAAAAAAACATTTTTATGTAAAGAATTCGTATTCTTCCATAGCATCAAATGGATTTTTATCTTACAATGCATTCGTTGCTTCGCTCATTCACTTATTCATCCATTTTGACTCTATTTTTACTTCATCCTCTCGACTAGTATGCATCACAGAAAGGAATTTGTTTTATAAATAATGATTTTCACCATTTTTTCAACAGCATTTCCTTGTTTATTTATTCTTAATTAATGTTAAACTAATACGAGTGAATGTACGTACGTATATCCAACCATACCATTTCATACTCATATCCCCTGTTTTTTTACATGCTCTTGTACTATCTCACCGAAATTCAAGGAAATCTTAACATTTTTTTCTCTTTTATAAGTCAAAAATGTTTTATGATTTTATTGTGGCATAACAAATGATGACTTATTTTCAAATCCAATGCAAATCTTTATATTAATCATCTTCACTTTGATCAGATTTCATTTCTTTAAAATTAAAAAAATTCACAACAGAATTTGTCCAGGAAAGAGAACCACATGGCTTTATAAATTTGGTTACAAAGAAATTCGTAGTTCTTGCGGTGTAGAAACTAGCTCCATAAAGTTATCTATGCATAATCTAGAGGCATTAGATTAGCAGTAATTAGAATATTCGATACTGACAGCTCTTATATACAAAAGTAAAGTTGGCTGTAAAGAATTATCATGTTTACTTTCTTTTTTACTCAATCGTTATGAATTGAAGCTGTTTTCACATCAATCAAGCGATTTAATACTCACATTAGCATTACTTTCATGACATTACTTTAACGATATTCAGCGCCAACGCTGGTTGTTAGTCAACGCAAAGCTCAACGCTTTTATTTAGGCTGCTCTGTAAGACACTTTGGTATCGCATTTGTTTCATCTTTCCTCTGCTACATTACAGTCAAAATAATTGATAACGAAACACACGATCTAAATCTTTACATATTGTATCCTTAAGCCTGCAATACCTTAAGTAAACCATTTTTTCAAGCCTTCAAAGGGGGGTTTTTGTTTAAATTTTGTATTTCGTGATCAACTACAGCATGCAAAAAAGGCAACCTAAATATAAGCAAGGATTGCAGTTTCAAATTGGTATGTTTGCTTACGATAATATAAGAAGAAATATTTCAACATTATCTGCTGCAAATTGTGTTGTAGATTTACATCCTCTACTCTAACTATCTTTACCCACTCAACCATCTATTGCTTACAAACTCCTTCACTTTATTATTGCAACAGGATATAAGTTTTCGTTGGGTTGTTATTGGTTTCCTGCAACCGTGAACTCAATTTCAATGGTTACAAACCATTTTTTGTGTTGTTGTAGCCGTGAATCCTTTATTTTCTATGGTTTCGTCGCATTGGTCCTGTGTTATCGATGTACTTTCCTCGCGTTAGGGAATTTGCGACAAAGTTTAGAAACAAATTAATGAACAAATTTCAACGGATTTCCGCTTAAGCATATAATTTTACAAACTCTACACGTTCATTCTTTTTGTCACTGTAAATATTTCGTTATACAATGCAAAAGTCAAAGATTTTTAGCTGTTGGTAGGGAAGGGAAGGAAGAGTATATTTGATCAAATATTTAACAAAACTTAACTTAACTGTGGCTCTGTAAGAAGTTTGGTGTAAATTATGCAAACGCATGAACTCCTGCCACAATTTAATTTATTCGCAAAGCGAAGAATTACTTTCAACTGCGAGCAGACAGACGACGACCACTTTATATACAACAAAAAACAAACAAAATTGCAATAAAAATTTAAAAAAAGATTTGATTCAAACCAACTTGTATTTGAATCTACACTTGACAACGTTTTAAAGCTGCTTTGAAAACTAAGTTTACCTTTTGTCCTTATCACAATCAAAATCGGTAAATTTTAATGAATGATGTTGAGTTGTATTCATTGAAATATGAAGACACTGATACTGTCAATACCAGATCACCATGACAACAAGACTTATGCGTTTCATTGCTTATCATAACGCAACATATCATCATAACACGATATAAACTTTATGGTTCAAAGGCCTTTAAATTATGTTCATTGGAATTTTCTGGCGTTTTTTTTTATATTTTTGGCATCGGTCATAGAGATTAGCACTAATCTCGCGTAATAAATAATGTTATGCGAAAAAAATTAAGAAAAATTATGATCTGAAATAGAAGAAGAAGAAGCAGAAAAAATGAAAATAATTTCTTCTTAAGACGCCTAAATGTCTGGGGCGCAAAATTTTATGCTGAATTGTTAAGGATTTGTTCGAAATTTTTATTTTATTTCACTCATCATTAGTTCAGCCAAACGAACCCAACCAAATACTTGGAGTTTATTAGAGTGAATGAAACAGTTGCTTGGATTTGGCCAATAAACTGAATAGATTTTTTTGGGATACAAGAAATGTTTGCAGACAAAATGGCGTCTTTTATGGTTTAAATTATATTGTAAATTACAACAACAATGTTAAAAATCATGTGAATTTATTTCTATTTTTTTTAATTTTCAAATTTATATGAAAACTTCATTTAAAGTAGAAGATGTATGTACTCGTCGTATAACTTTAAATTGGCACACATCAGCATCACCATCAACAGCAAGAGGATAGGAAATCAAGAAACTGAAAATCTATTCAGAAACAAATCTTTATGTACTTGTAATTGTATACATACTAACGTTTCCATATATGTATACTTGCATTATAATGACAGAGACTTAAAAGATTTTATTCTTCGGCCAATTTGAGAAATGAAATGAGAATGAAAGAATAAAATTATTTATGGGGACAATGTGAAAAAGTAAGGATCGCGGCCTCTTTTATTGTGTGAAAGACTATCATTTAAAAAAAATGAGTCAGTTAGTCGTATTTTAAAAAACATCAATGTGAACCAAATAGCAATGCTTGCTACGATCAAATTGTATTTCAACCGATAAACGTTATTATTTTAAAACTTTTCAATTTTTCATCTTTAATAAATCAATGAATTCTTTTAATATACTGAATAATTGTATATAAATTTAATTATTTTATTGCTCATTCTAACATTCTCTACATACATACAGTCATTCACTATGGCGACAATGACAACGACGACAAAGTTGGCGTGTGTCTTATTTTCATTATATTTTGGCAACTACTCAAATTCGTTCCAAATAAGAGAATATGAATACATGAGAGTACAGGAGGAAGAGAGTAATAAATGAATGCGAACGTACGAGAAGACTTAATAGGACTTCTGCCGCCATTCAATATGTGGTTTTCTACAAACACAAACACATTTTTCAACTATAAAAAGGATTTCTTTTTTCAAAGAAAAAAAAAAGAAGAAATACTTATAATCTAAACATTAAATATTTTATATACGGAAATAGATTATGATGATAAAACATTATTTATTTGGTTTTTATGGGCCAAATACAGCAGTGTTTGAATAACAGTGTTTGAATGAATAACTTACATAGGATTATACATACAATATGAGTTAAAATGGATATACAAACTACTTATGCGTTCATTATATACTTGAACATATTAAGAATACTTATAATGTGTTAAATTTATCGTAAATTCTTTAATAACATTTATGATTATAGTGGATAAACTTAAAATAGGTTTCATACGCCTCCAATATTCATGAATAATTTAAAAGAACTTATCACTTGAGAAACTTCACTTTATCCATCTCCAATTTGGATTCACGGCAGATGGACAAAACTAAAAGAAAACCTATACGATAAGAATGCTACTACTTATACTATTTTCGTATATCTCGGAAAATAGATTGTCAGCCAAAGTACTGGCATGAGTTGTAGTCAGTTGCAGTCAGTTCAATCTCTGGGTAGTTTCTCTTATGTCTGGTCAAATGAGTCAGTCAACCACTACTTATGAAAGCAGACTCAGTTTGCATCAAGCCATGCCCAGCCATTCCCAGCCATTCATTTAACTGTTAACACGATAGTGTGGGAAAATAAATTGAAATTCCTAGACCTATTAAAAACTGAACATGCTTTTAGGGTATGAAGCTTCAATATTTGTTGCCATTTACCCACCACAAACATAAAGAAACTGGAGCATGCATTTGGGGGTATGAAGCTTCAACATTTGTTGCCATCTACCTACAACAAAAACAACTATTACACCACCTGTATTGTATACGCATCTCTAAAAAAATTTGATAAACCGATGATTCATCACAAATTTAATTAATTCAAGTCTTAAACATCCTTCTAGAACTTAAGACAACATAAAAGAAAATATTCATTCGCTCTCTAAGATATAATTCATTAAAATTTTCTCCTTGTTACTCAGGGGGGGGTTGGGGTTTTTTTTTTAGAATTTCGAAAAAAATTTCTAAACCGAATATAAACCGAAACTATAATATGAGGAAATAAAATAAGAAATAAAAAGGAATTCAGAAAGGAAATTAAAATTAAAAAGAAAAATGAAAAATTTTCATTTTCATCAAATGCATCCTGTTTCTACTCTTTCATCCTCTGTGTGTGAATGCCCTTTAACTGGTTCTTTTGAAATATTCTAAGGAGAGAGAACGGGCGAGCCAAGGCAGCAAAGAGAGAGAGAGAGATAGCAAGAAGTAAATGACAACAGAACCAAGGACCTTCGACAATTTCATGAATACACTGTGCGTTTGTCAAGCTTGGTCTTTTTGTTGTTATTTGTCAAGCTTTACTTGGCATTTGTTTACGAGTTGACCTTATTGTTCATTCTGTTGTTGTTGTTTTTTTGTGTGCTCAGCATTAGCATTTTGCCATATGTGTTTTGTTAAAAAATTCACTGCAACAGCAATTCCTAAACAATACACAACTACTTCCTATTATTTTCATAACATTTTGGTCCTTCCTTAAAAGGAAATTTCTATCTTGTACTCATCAACTCTTGGAGTTCCCAATCCCTGCTCCTAGATTGAAGTATAAATGCCCGGTTGATTATGATGCTTAATTTTTATTTTAAAAATTTTGCTTGACACTGACTACAAGTATTGGACAGGAAAAACACAGAAACGAGAATAAAAGCGTCCTCCTTCAATACGAAGTAGTCTCGCGCAAGTCGCTTTCGTCACAGTCGTCTACGAATACAGAATACCTAAGCTGTACGCTCCTCCTCTTCACTTTCTTTCTTTGTTTGTGCTTGCTAGTAGACTTTGCGAACCGTCACAACCGTGTCTTCATCAATTTTTTTTTGGTAGTAAGTGAATTGAATTCATTGTTATTCGCTTTGGAATTCGTCGTGTCTGTTGTCAAAGATAAGAAAACAAAAATCTTGACATTAAACTTGCAAAGGCAGAACGTCACTTTATTATTTTTCCCCTTTTGTGGTATTTCCGTTTACTATGTTATTTAAAGTTAATTTTGTGCACAAAAACTAAAATTCAAAAATGAATTTGATTATTAATGAACGTTTTGTTTTGTTTTTTTATTTGCATTTTAATTTTCTTTCATATAACTGTTTATGGGAGATTTATTTACGAAATTTCTCGGAATAAATTGTTATAACCTGGCTCAGGAAAATCTGTTTGACCCAAATAACCAAATATTCGTTCTTTTATTCAGGTGAAAAATAAGTTAATCTGTTTTTGTTAGTCATTTACACCTCGTTACATACGACCGACATGATGACCACTCTTAGAGTTTGGAATATTCATACCAAAGTCTCCGGCAATATCTTAGGGCCCGAAAATTAATGCTTTCATATGGAGGAATAGTAGCTTGAAAGGTATTCCTGCACCTTTTTCCTTTAAGTAGAAATCGCAAGCCTAACCTACTCTGAGATTCAATCCAATGGACTTCAACCAAATATGACTAATTGTAGGATATACTTTGCCCTTCGATACATAGAGTTCTATGTTCTATGTCCTCTCCTAAGCCAAATATATCAACATTTCAACTATTACGCATGCAACGGTAAGAGAGTTATCAAAAATTACTTTCCTTATTAGGATAATGCAGTAACGATGCACAACGATTTGCCAGGTTGTATTTACCAATTAAGTAAGTCACCTAAACTCAATTTAAATTATAAAAATTTTTAAGAATTTTAATTTAATTTTTTCTTAGTTCCGCATGCTATGGAAACATTGCATGCATGTGTGCATTCTGATGACATGTGTAGTGATTTATTAGAAATTTCAACCACCTCCAGTCATATGATTATATTTTTAACAATTTTGATATTGATATTGCAAATTTTTTATGGCTGTTGTTTATTTATTTATTGTCGGATATTTGTTTAATAATTCATAATTAAATTGGCGGCCATTAAACAATTTATAACATTTTATCAAGAGAACTAAAAAAAATTCTATTTAAATATGTATGAATATGCGTTTAATAATTCATATACTACGTAAATATACGTGGAATAGAATGTTCGGAGATTCATAGAAATTTTTATAATTTTTTATGAAATTAAAAAAAAAAAACAAAAAGAAAAAATAATTTTTATAGTTCATTGAAAAAAAAAAGGATTCAATTCTTGTGGCTTCTGAAACACATGTTGCACAACATGTTCAATGACATTTGTTTGTTCAATTGTTCAATGGCGAGTAATAATTCAAATTCAATTTCTCTTTTTCACCATTTCACTTCCTTTTTCCGATTTCAGATTTGTTTGTTTATTCTTCTAATGTTTTCGCTCAACAAAATTAAGCGAAAATATTGCATTTAACTCGTAACGTATTCCTCAACTTTACTGTACACTCTTATGCAATTTTCTTGGCATTTAACGAGCATTTGTTGCTTGATTTTAGTCAGCTTTTGTTGTTTTTCTTTTTCACTTTTTTTAATTTTGTTGAGCAAAACTTCGATAATCAATTCATTTTACTATGACCACTTGAATAAAACTTAGAGAATAAGAAAAGGGAAAAAAGAACTCAATTTTTAAGAAATAAATAAAAGGAAATAAAACAAGAAAGCATTCATGTAAACAAAAAGAAACCAATGAAATAAGTTTGCTAACCCTATTAACAAAAAAAAATCCCACTGTTCAATTGAAGTTCCGGAACCAATTTGTTTGCAAATCATTTTATCGTAAAGAAAACAACAACAAGAAATGAAAAAAAATTTCAAATCTAATATGAAAACAAACTGAATGCAAAGAAATCCCTACAAAATAAGCCATATTCTCACGTACACTTAACCACGAAAGTCTGTCAACACTTTAATTTCAAAAATACAATTTAACGTGCTTTAAAGTAATTCATTAATTGCAACTACTTTCAATTTTCTTAAATATGATGGAATCTTTGGGTCTTTATCTTTTAAAAGAGATTGGAAAATATTTCAATTCCATATTACATTATGGAAATGGTCTG
Organism: Sarcophaga bullata; assembly: GCA_005959815.1. Lineage (NCBI taxonomy): Eukaryota > Metazoa > Arthropoda > Insecta > Diptera > Sarcophagidae > Sarcophaga > Sarcophaga bullata. The sequence goes on along the minus strand of QOCX01002088.1, from coordinate 7,216 downwards.
TTATGTTACGATGTTATGATGGATAAACTTTCCATTTTTTACACTTTAAACGCGAAAAATAAAAAACTTTAAAAGATTGAAAATGTTAACTCTCTCTCTCTTATAGGAGATTGGCTTTAACAGGATAAAATGCGTTATTGGGAAGACATTTGGTTCTTGTCTTTCCATGTACTTTTTGTGATTTACTTTTTAACTTTCTTCTTTTTGGAAGCAATAACCATTTAACCATTGTAATGGTTAAGTCTGCCACCACTCAGCTTTTTTCATTTTTCCTACTTATTCATCAGTAGAAGAACGAAAAACAAGGACTGCGAGAGAAATAAATGAGAATAAAAAAAAACTCAAATGCCAATAAGCGTAAGTGAAGTGGGAAACACATCGTTTGCATTTAGTATTGAGGTTTTTCTTTATTTTTCTAAACTGAGTAGAGCCTTTAGATATTGTAGACGACAAACATATTGAAACATGTTAAAACTTTAGCTGTTAGTGTTAATGGATTAAAATTGGCCCACCTTATAAACGTTGGCGGTATTAAGACTCAATAAATAAGAAATGTTGTGCGGCTAATGTGATTTTTATTGCATTTCTTGTCTATGTTAACTGGAGTCTAATTTCTTTTCCAACCTCCAAACCTATCTTTTACTCTTATCTACTTCAGACTTTTATCATTCTCTACAAAAGGAAAGAATAGAAAATAAAAAAATTTCTTTCTTAACCACGCATAGCACAATTGTAAACTTTTATCTACGAGCACATGTCTATTATGGCCCGAATATACATGCCATAATCTTAAGTAGTTTAGTCATCTAATAGAGTTGAATTACTCTTACTTATTATTCGAAGAGTCTTCAACACTTCCAAAGATCTGTCAAATATTTACTTTGATAATAAAAAATGGTAATGATTTCAATGGCATTAAATGTTGTTTTATTGATACATGGTGTTCGGGTAATAAAAATTAAAATCCCATTAACAAAATATCTCAAACACATTTAAGAAATATCCAAATGGTACTCAAAATGATACCAAATGATTGTAAATTGATTCTATGGATCATTTTTATGTGGACAATTTTCTTTAATGAAAAATGTTTAAGTGTTTCAAATTTCCTGATTTAAGTCTTTCTACGTGTATTATATTGGAATATGATGATAAAAAAAATTTATTTTCAATTTTAATCTATTGTGTTGGTTGCCTTTACACAATGAACTTTAACCTCTCAAAAGCATTCATCAGAATACTGTTGTCAAAATTAAGTCCCTGAAGTAAAGAGAAAAAAAAATTAAGGATAGAAAGCTATTAAGGCCGCCAACTTTGTTACCCTATAAACTATACTTGTCAAAAAGATTCATAATATTTTTCAATTTTTATATTTAAATATTTTTCTATTTTCCTTTACAGTAAATTGTTAAAAATTGTGAAGAGTAGCTTGCGACAAAAACCCAAGTAGAACAAAATGAATCAATGGCAGCGCAGTAGAGGTCATCAGGCAACTTCTTTAATATCAAATTGTGCACCTACTCATTCAATCTTATTTTTTAATAGTTGTTGTTCCAGGACAAGATTAGCCTTGATTCTTGCAAAAGCTTATGTTCCACATTGTTTGAAATAACAAATGCCATCTCAAATGCAATATACCACCGTCCTAATGTGAGGTATAAAGGGTATAACAAACAAAA
>QOCX01002087.1:1601-25155 GCA_005959815.1 Sarcophaga bullata | reverse complement strand
AATTTTATTAAAATTATTATGTTTTATTAATCGGCGGAGTTCAGCGATCTAAACTTTTAAGAAAGATCGTAATAAGAATGTGGCCCGTTGAACAATTGTAATTACCATATTGACCATATTTTCAAGCGTTTTTAATTAATTTTTAATTTTGAATGTGATTATAATTTTTTTATTTGTTTATTGATTATGTATGCATTCAAGTGTTACCTCCTTAGATGAATTAACGCCTATTAGTTTCCATGAATGTGTTCTGAATACTGAATCATAGTATGTTCTTTCAAGATGGTACTCAATTTCTGAACCAGATATACTTTGAGTTTACAGTGGCCTGCTAAGCGACCGGTTGCCCTAACCTAACAGCTTATCCCGAGATTGTTTGAAGAATAAGCTTAATCTCCTCTTACTGTAATTTTTTCCGATAAAAGTTTTGCTTTGCCTTGAACACCACTCTGTTTTTTGGAAGTAATTCATGACTTGAATTTTTCTTTTTCTTTCGTTGAGTATATACGTACTTAGTAAGAAAAACTGTCGGCGTGTATCTAGCCAAATGAAACAGATATTACAATTTCGATCAAATATTTCATAAAACTACTGTAAGTATTAACATCTATACAGCACCTTGATTATGTTCTCAAAAAACTTCCACAACGATATAGTTTTTGATACTCGACCAATAGGTAAAGCCGTTGCAAGGAAGCACTTTTTCAGCTCACACGTTATGTTTTCAAAATTTCACAGTTACATTCATTAACAATTTCGGGCTCACACCCTCTCTCTCTTCTCTCTAAGTACGGCAAAAAAAAAAAAATCTTGAACTTTTTTGGAATTCCTAACATGTTTTTGCACTCCTGATCTTATATAAAATAAAGAATTTTTCACTTGCCGTTGTAACTCTTATTCTAATTATAAATTTCACTTTACTTATAGACCGACTCTTCCCTACTTATTTGGTAAATAGAGAAAGCAATACCTTAACTTTCCCCTGTAGTTTTCTGAATATACTTGCTATTGCGCTGAGAACCTCATACAAAATCTAGAAGCGGCGTTTGGAATATTTTCTTCAGAAAAAAATCTTATTTAAAAAGGCCTTCCAGAACTTGTAAATCGGAGCTTGCCAAATGAATTTAGTTTGTTTTAAACTTTAGCAATTACTTGTTTATATTACAGTGTTATTATGAAATTGAAGTCTTGATTTAAGAACTTAGATTGCGAAGAATTTGTTTCAACCTACTTCCGAAAGTTGATTTTTTGGCTAAGGAAGACATACATATTTAGGAGCAAATAATGTCATTAAATCAATAAAATCTTAATCGTTAATTGTTTGATAGGCGTAATGGATGAGCTCACACAGCATATTTAAAAAAACTTTGAAAGAGATTGCATATTTATAGAAGCATCATATCAAATCAGCCGGTTCTCAACCTAGAAAATATATACATTGTAACTAAAAATAATGGCACATAAAATAATATTCATTTACGTTGTTATTCAATTCTAGTTTTATGGGAAATAAATTTTAAAATTCATTGAATCCATTTTTTATTTGGTCAAATCACGACTGTGTATTTACCATTGCACTGGGCACTGAATAGGCCTACTAAAATATACAAAAATTTAAGCTTTTAAACTACTAAATAAACTCCGAATGAAATCTGACATGAAATATAGAGACTAACATNAGCTTATAAACTAACTACTACTAAATAAACTTCGAATGAAATCTGACGTGAAATATAGAGACTAACACATCGAATGCTGCACAAATATTAACACTTTACATGGGTAACAAACATTATATTTTAGTTCGTTTGTTTTCAATCGTTAACAGAATTGCCAAGAAGGAAATTCATTCACTCAATCATGTCAATAGGATTTAATTCTTTTAACACCTTTATTAGTGGCCTTTCTTTGTTTGTCCGTCTGTCGAAGTACTGAAATTTTATTTAAGTAGCGGCTTAATACTGAAGCCATAACATCAAACATTGTAACAAGAAAATCATTACAGCTAATCCAAAAGGATAATGATGACAACGTAGAATACGACGATTGTTAATTTTTATTAACAATAAAACCGTATAAGCAATTATACTTGTACGTGTATACACTTGCAGATGTCTACTCACACCTATTCCGTGTCAAGTTCCAGCTAACTTACAGAGTGTGTCAACAATGATCTCCTTTTTGAACATTATGATGGCTTGAAGATACTTTGGATACTGAAATGTATCTTCATATAACAGCAGTCAACTAATTAGAAATAGGTATTGCTACCAAAGCTATTGCTACTAAGGCTGTGGTAGTATAATTGCAGATCTATTCAAATGGGAAGAACTGTAATTCCGTACGTGAATATAAAGAATGTTAAAGAATATGAAATAAAATTATGCACTGTAATGCCAGCAACCCACCGATATATACATACATACGTTTTCATTCACTAACAGAACAAAAACAAAAAGAGAACAAAAAGGAGAACGAAGAACGGGGACAAGTAGTGAAAAAAAAGACAAGAAGATCTTTTTGCGATGATAAATTAATCGCTAAGAGTATTTCCATGTTCTTGTAAGACAATCCAATGTCAAAACTGGGTAGATTGATTATTCGTATATTTTCTATAAAAAAATAAGCAAAAGACCAAAAAAAGAAAAAAGGCAAATAAAATACTAAAATAAACATATCCATGCACTCACTCACATATACACTCAGTGCTTTCGTGTGAGTATAAGTATTAAAACTTATAAAAACAAAAAAATGTTGAAGCATCAAACGAAAGTAGAATGGAGAAGAAGCATGTGCCCATGCAAAATGAATTGAAAATGTTGTTGATTTTATGCTTGAAATGTCACCAATCTTTCCATAGTGTTTTATTGTCTCTTTTTTTTTTGATTTGTGTTTTTATTATTCTGGCCTGGTTCATTTGAAAGTATGTATGGGCAACACATTCTTCATTCAATACAGTAGTTAAATTTTAAGCTTTTGTTGCAGCTTGTATAAAATCCATTGAATTTAAAAAATCATTATTCTCTTAAATCAATTCAACTAGCGAAAAGTTGCTTCTGAAAATTACACGAGCACTCCAAATTTAACACTGATTCAACTTCTTTGAACGTAAAACAAATCATGTAGAGCAATGTTTAGATGACGTAAATAAAATTTCATTCATCAATCGCTTGGCTAAACCCTTAAACAGATCTCACAATGAATTAGTTCATATACATAATAAACATTTTTCACTGTGCATATGATTACATATGAAAAATAATCAAATTTCATTAGAAATATCACTTTTTGTATACAACAATATAAGTATACTATAATATAAGTAATATAAGTATAAATTATTGTAAATAAATGTGCAACTCTCAGTCGGTCTACATTAGAGATCAGCAATGAGTATTCAAAAAGATCAGCAAGTAGATTCGAATAATACTCATAATTTCTGATACTTATACGCGTTCATACTTATTTTAATATCATACTCATACTACTCATATTCAAAGTTTGAAGTACTCATCATACTCATGCTTAACACTATATTATATTTTTAATTTTGATTTCTACTCTCCATGACTCAACACATAAAAGAATCACAAAATAAATATGAATCGCGTACGAACAACACAATACTCACTAGAAAGTTGTGTATTTGCTCTGTTTGCTATTCTGTGTTTTTTGCTTGTGTGTCTTTTTTCTTTTGTTGTAAATGCAACAATAGCTAAGACTGTAAATTTGGAAGTATGATTTGAATCACTCGAATCATTTCTGAATATTATAAGTATTTTTCTAAATTTATGAATCTAAATGAGTAGGCGTATGAATCAAACATACTTCGAATGTTATGAGTTCAATTTCAACGTTGTACTCATACTCATTGTAACTTGTACTTAAAAATCAATGTTGTAGTGTGTACGAATGAATCAGAGTAGTTAAATTTCAATACTGTTGACTCACTCACTCATATTCAAAATTTCATGAGTACTTATGAGTAGTGATCTCTGATCTACATCGAATATTTTATGAATTTCACAAATCCCCAGTAGCAGCATGACTATCATGCACACAATGTCCTATGTACACCAGAAAACAATTCGATTTTGCCTGAAAATTGACATTTTGTAAATATTTTTGTGGTAAATGACAGTCCAATCGTATCAAACTCCTAATTCATTGGTGAATTACTGTTATTGTTAATAATCATTTTAGATACGCTTATTATATTATTATATATATTATTCAGATTACTAATGCTGTCATTATAACTTATCATTTTACAATTGGACATACAGTATTATAATGTTTTTCATTGGCTCAATTGATTCAATCTCGGAACATATTGCAATCAGTAGACGCCGTAGTCTTAGTAGGCTTATAAGACGGAGGCCTCGGTTCAAACGGTTCAGGTTAGAATCAAACGAAAATATGAAAAAATATTTCTTTATATTTCATAAATATGATATATCTATCAGATTTCTTGCAATAACTCTGAGTTTAAATAAAATTTCCATTGAAGTTTATCAACAAATCTGTCGTTTCCGTATTGACTTTTAAACTGTAGGTGCCGCCATAATGATTAAAATTAACAACACAACATCAGCGGTGTGAGATTATGTATTGTATTGCAATCAGAATATTAGTTTATATGTGAGCTAAATCAAGACATGGATTCATTCATTTGTTGAGGTACATGGGTCATGGATATTAGTAGCATGGTTACGGGTTAAATTATTTCGTCCTGAAATATTTATTAAATGCTATAAAACGAATACAGATTGACACAAGTTAAGGTCAATATTAGGTCATAAAATACAATACCGACATAAAAAAATCTGAGCTATATACATGCAATACATATGTATAAGAATTTTAAGAATATGGTTTTTCGATTAAAAATATTTAAAGAAGTTGTTGGATATAAACAACTGTAGTAACTTTCTTATCTTAAATGAGAATGGTCAGAGAACTTTTTTATCTATTCGTATTGAATGGATCTTGTTAATTCGAAATAGTCTGAATTATTAAAACAATTCTTTGACCAAGCCTTATCCACCTGTATTACGTGCGGGTACTAAACGGGTTTCGCTTAGGGTTTCGATGTAGTCGAATTTAATTCTAAAAAGCCAATTCTTAAAAATTCGTGTTTAATTACTTTAGTTTGCAGTAACAATTTGCAAATTATATTGCAATTACGTGACTAAGACTGATAATCAGGTGTAGGTTCTTACAGACAAAGTCGCTCCAAAACCTTTATACTTATAGGACTGGCAATAGCTTGAGTCATTATATTAAGTATGCTTTGAATCTTCAGTATGAGACTTTTGATCTTCCATGCATTCAAAGTACTGTCTTTCAGACATTCTCCAAGCAGTTCTCTTATCAATTTTGATAAATAAAAGCAAATTAATATAATTTCTTATTAGCTTTCTTGTGTAAAATAAATTAGTAAAAATATAAAAAAATACATGACATGTTGGAATTTCATTGATTTGACTTAATCGTAGCTTTTATAATATTACGTTCCCTTACAGTCTCTAATACGTTTTATCTCTTTTACGAAATACGATACGATGGCTAACTGATAAATAATTTTGTCTTTTCATTTTCCCAAGTTGAATCAGTTTACTTAATTGATTAATACGGATTAAAGATATTTAACTTACATTTCCATCTGATTTTTGTCCCGTTTATAATTAAAATTTTAGAGTCATAACGGTATTTACTGGGTTCAATAAAATATGCAAAAATTCTTACAAAATAATACATTTTTCTTATTTTTCTTATTTTATACATTACCACACAATTACATATACACGCATGCTTCATGTAACATACTAAGGTACTGTGAGAGTCGAATCTATGACTCGCATTAATTGACTAGTCACTACACTATCCATGTATTCATTGACAGTAAATTAAAAAAAATAAATGGATACACAAGTTTTAAAATGTAGTTCTATTTTGAGGTACATGAGGATCACGTCCTTTAAAAGAAAATTCGAATAGAAAATTTTGATACTTTGGCTATTTAAAGTATAAATTATATGCAGAGGATAAATTATGGTACCCTAAACAATTGTCAATAGAAAATCTAAATTACGTTGATGACACTATTTCCTGTGATAAAATATAATTTAGAATCATGAATCATCGAAATATATTTTTATCTCGAATCTTGAACGTGTTACATTGGGAGGGAAGAATATCACAATCAATAAATCCTGAAATTACTGAAGATCAGCTGAATTGAATTCTGTTTTTCTCTTTTTTTAAGAAACTTTTTATGAAATCAGCTTTTAATTTTATGTGAATTGATTCCTTTAATAGTTGTACGCCAGTACATTTACTTGTATAATCAACATTTTTTTTTTGCTGAATTTTGCGTTGGGAGTGCACTCGACCATTGCGTATAACAAGACAAAGAAATAAAATAAAAGGGTTTTCAATTTGGTGTTCCTTCTTCGTGGTCGCGTTGAACACATTTTCAGAAGCCAACAGGTGCCAACGAGTTACGATCAATCATCGAATGAATCGATTATTAATTAAGAACTCTTGTTACCAGTAACCAACTCTACTTATTATGTATGCTTTATGCCCCACANTTATGCCCCACAACATAATACAACACAACACAATGCTGCTACACTTCGCTGTTTGTGTATCATCATTATCTCGACTTAACATCGACGCGTCAGTTGACATTGATTAGTGACAATGAATTGGCCTGCATGAGATACCTTTCCTCTAAAATATTCATGTTTGAACTCATGCCAATGTGACTCTAAAAGTATGTGTCGTATTAAAGTTTAAGTTGATGTTTCTTTTAGCCTTTGTTTCTTCTACAAAAACAAAAACAGCTCTGATATCAACAATACAAAAACAATAACAAACGAAGTGTATCCAATTTCCAGGAAAGGGGTTTGGGTTAATCCCAGCATGCGACTTGTATATCTAATACAACAAAAATTTGTGTTCTAATTAGTTGGCAATCATTGAGATAATGATGAATCAGCAAAATAAAAAAAAAATGAAAAAAGTTTGCAATCTATTTAGCCATTTAACATTTAAATCTTTATAAAATATATTCTTTTAAAATTTCACTTAAACTTTATTGATTGATTGTAAATTGAAATATTGAATTAAAAAATCCACTAATATTCACTATCTTTTCATTGATTGGAATTGAAAAGTTTTAAAGAAATATTATGTTGATTAGGATTTGTGTGTCTAGTACTTAAACTGAAGCATTTAGCGATATGCTTATACATCATAGTTAAATTAAATAATCGATACATATTTATTAATCGTTCATACAGATTTACATAAATTAAGACTACTAGCCAAAGTTTACAATAATTATGAAAATTGTAACTTTACTTGTATAAAATGAAAATTGTCACATTTAAGATGCTTATGATACCGCTTATATGTACACGCATATAAATTCCCGACATCTACAGGATCATGTTAATGAATAGAAATGTATTCACGTAACATACACACTACAAAGGGAAACATTCGAATAAAACAAAATTATCTTAAATTGTGTTGAAAATCTTTGAGACATCTTGGCTAATTGGTAGAAACTTTAGCTTGAAATTGGATTGGAAACTTCGACAGTACAAATCATTTCTTAAATTATGAGGAACTATTTTAAAGGCATAAGTGCAGAACAGAGTTCATATAGTTCAGACGAGGTATCTAGCTCTTAAAAATTGTGTGAATGTATTAGTTGTTACCATCTCTTACTAGTGAAGACCCGTTTTTTAACCAGCATTTCAAGTTTTACGCCGATGTTTCAAATTAAAGGGCAATAGGTTAACTTAATTCTAATTTATATCAGTTTAATTACAATTTTACAATGATTTTTTAGTGGAAGCTCTATAAATAGAAACCTATTGGAATTAACAAAACATATTTAAACTTGGCTATTTATATAGATTTTACAGATTCCTATGCATTTTAGTAACGCTTTTGACAAGTTTGTGTTTATTTTTCTTATTACAACTTGATCCGATCATAGCATTCAAACAATCTGTCGTTCAGAGTCGACTTTAAACTGTAGGTCCCGCCACGCATGTATTATAATTAACACACACAACATAAGTGGTGTGAGAATTTAGGCCATAATCCTGACTGAAGGATTGTAATGGCCAGTTATGTATGTATGTATGTGTGTCGGTAAAAATTAGAGACTATATTTTGCATATTGAAGTTCATTTTCATAGAAATTCAATTCTGATCAAGAACTAGTGTTGGAAAGTGTCAAACAAATTGCGATAAGCTTTGGAAATTCAGTCTGCGTCGCATTATCTATGTGCTTAGCCGATGATTATCACTTTTAACAATAACGAAGTCTCTACAAAATTTTAACCACTCTAGAACAACGTTAGAACTGCAATTAGTGCAAATAAAATATTTTTTTATTTTTTTTATAACTATTTTGAAAGGAAGTACTTATCAAAGTTTTCAACAATTAGAAAAAGTCTTGATTTTGATAACAAGTTTCCAAGTATTTACTACTTCAGCAGGTTATTCAAATTTTTTGTTGAGTTTAAGATGTGACGAAAGCATTGTCTAGTCCTTGTATTAAATGAAAATGATCAAACTCAAAATTTTTATATAATTTGGAAGTGTTATGAAATAAGAAAACCTTTCACAAGTAAAGACGATTATTTTTAGAAATTCTTTTCTTTTATTATTTTTATTTAAATTATTATTAATTAAATTATTTTTTTATTAACTATTATAATATAATAATAATAATAATAAGAAGAGAAGAAGAATAATTATTATTATTATGATAAATATAATTAATTATTAATTATAATTATTTAATTACAATTATAATTTAATTATAATTAATAATATTATTAATTTAAATTATTTTTAATTTATATTATTTAACTATTTTAAAGTGAAAACGGATAGGAATAATATATTTTATAAAATCGCAATTAAATTTATTATCACGACATACAAGCTGAAGATCAAAAATAATTTTCTCATTTTCTCATCATGTGGCTGACATAGCACTGCACATATGTATTTATTAAAAAGACTAGATTTATCTCGTGAATACATTTTTAAATATATTTTTCAAATACTTTCTCTAGGTATTAGCAAGACTTGATATCTATTACAAGTTGCCGACAATTAAAGGATAATTCACTTTGAGTTAAAACAATACGATTTAATACTGGCTCATAGACTCTCATCCGGGATTATCCAGAAAAAGTCAGCTACAACGTACAACCCTTTTTTTGAGTTTTAGTGCCTAACGAGATAAACAACATTTTTTTCGAAAAACTGCTGGAAAGACAATTAAAACTGTCTACTGTTGCTAATTTGAAAGTGGACAGACAAAGTGTCTTAAATAGAAAGAATAGGATATTGAAAGGATTAAAACTTTGACTTTTGCCATAAATACGCAGAAACGTACGTCAGCAAGTTGTAACGCCCACCAAAAAAAAAACTGTACACACAGCATGTGTATTGTGAATAGCAAAGTGATATGATGTACGGAGTAAAGGATTAAGACCTAATTTCTACTGTGAATCCACACTGGAAGTAAGACTAAATCTATACTTTAGCAATTCATGACATTACCTTTTTAGTCTCCTGATTGTGGCTCCTGTATTTTGCTTTCGTAGGAATTTGTCTACAGCCTCTCAAAGAATGCCGCAACAAAATGCATTCGTCATGCCCACGACTACTGTTGCAATAGAAAGGCATGCAAATGATTTGCCAGTGCGTTGGAATATGTTTTTGAAATCCTTTCACCTATACATACATATGTATGTATATAAGAAGAAGAAAAATAATTCAAAAATATATTGTTGATCGGCATAATCCACTGTTTTTCTACGAACTAATTCGTTTTCTTTATGGGCCAATGTATATGTATATGCGTGTATGTGTGAATGTATATTATACCTGTCAATTAAAGAACAATAAACAGCTCTTAAGTCGGCATCTTCAACTGTCAAAATAAACAATTAAACGAAATTAATATTCATTAGCAGCGATTTAAAATCAATTTTCCAAAGATGTTGCAAGAAAGTACCTCACCAAAGATATCGTCAATACAATCCAAATTTTGAAAATTTGGAAAAAAGAAGAAATGAAAAGAAATAAAATAAAAAAAAAATAAAATTAATTGATGGTATTCAGTTATTGACGAATATCATTCATTTTGTACATTGTGGTTCTTTATGAACTTGAAATATTTATTACATAAGGGGCGAGTTCACATTTAGTACCATAGTTTCCATAGGCAACATACCATCCATATACAGACACGCAAGCTGAAATGTGTGGCCTTACAGAAATCAATCAAGGCTCATCAACAAATTGTTGCACTTCACATCAGAAAGTGTTGTAATTTATTACACTTCACTTCACTTCACTTCACTTTGGTTTGGTTTGGTTTTGGTTTTGGTTTTTGTCTTCTGAATGGCCACTAAAAACCTGGTTCGTCGTTCTTATCCACCACCTACATTCTCTGTGGAAACAATAGAGGAAACATGCACATTTTTGTGGTCTTAGAAGCATTCATGTAAAGTCTCTGTGCCTACATCGATATTCGAAAATCCTGTAATTAATGGCTGGCCATTTATTATAATATTGGCAGTGCTTTTTTATTTTTCTCTTTGTTCTCTGATTTGTTATTCTGTTCTATACAATCGATTACAAAAATGCACATTTAGGCTGAGGTTGCTCATGGTAACTGAAATCCAATTTATAATCATTATTTGTGTCTTATTAATGCTCATCAAATAGACTACTTGTGTGATAATGTGAAGAGAATCTCATCAAATTCGACTTTAATACACTTACCATTGATTCGGAGTGAACAGAGAGATAGTGAAAGAGGGATAGACACCATTTAATTAGTGTAAACATAAATGTAGCAGTAGGATACTGTTCTTTACTATCCTCTAGATTAATTAGTTTTCTCAAGGACGTAAACTGAGAAGAATTTTGTTTTCTGCTTCTTCATAATACGGAATAGCTATAAACATTCAACATTCAATAAAACAAAATAAGTTTTAACATTTTTAATGAAATGAAATATTAAAAATATTAAAAAGAGATTTAAAAAAAGTAACATTATGCGCACAACGTATTAATATTCTTAATTTAAAACTGATCATCAGAAAATCTTATTGAAGTCGAACAACAAAGTGGAATTATAGATACAAGGGATAAGTGAATTTTCAATAAATGTTGTATGCACGCTCGCAATGTTGTGCTTACATCGCATCGGTTACACTGGGGCTGAAACCGGCAATAGGATTTGTGATAGGATTACATCGGCAATGAGCTCTGTCTTAAGAGTTGTTTTGTTAGACTTATTCGTTTATAAACAAGTTTTATTTAATTTTAGAATTCAAAATACGTCCATTTAGTGAGCATCATTTTGTGTTGTTTGCTTATTTTATTTAAATTCTTTGAATAAAATCTTAAAATTATAAAGGAATTAAATTGCTGAGATCCTATCAACGAATAAATTAATCTCTAATACTTGATGACATTTGAAAGTCTTCAAGCTTGAATACGAGTCTTTTTTAAAATTATCCAGACTATCATAGTCTTTACATAGATACATGTTGTATCAACGTTTTTACTGTAGTTATAATTAATAATGTTTCGACATCTTTGAAATTTTTTTTGTACACATTTATACCACTGAACACATTTCCTACGTCCCTACTTGTGTTAATTTGATTCAAAGAAAAATTTCCAAATCAAACTTCTATCAAGGTGTAGAATGTCTTTACTGGACGTATATTACACAAAACAACCAGAATTTTTCCATTCACCCTTTATCTCCCTAGTTTAAATCACCTTCTTTCAATGGACGAAGTGATGGTGCAGAGTACCGGAGCTGTTTAAATGGACTATCATTCAATATCATCTGCGATGTGTGATTAGAACTCATTAAGTTTCCGTTCCAACATAACTTTTATATAAAGAATGTTGTAACTTTAATGATTTCTATAGGTTTGATCGAATATTTATTAGAATTATTTGAGGACCTTTGCCTGCCAAAGCCTGGCGTTATTATTACTTCTTTTCCTCTTAAGTTGCAATTGCTTAAATGCGTTTGATTAGTGTTGATATTGTGAACCCTGGCGTACACTTTGCTCCATTCAGACTTTAACGATTAGTTTGGTACCATTATAAGCCGCGACTATATTCGGATGAGAACAATGGCCTCGAAAAGTTGTAGGTATTTCAAAAAAGGGGAGGCTAAGCTTACAAATAGTCGAAAATAATGAATTCTTACTGACAACAGCAGCTTTACTCATTTATTCTTATAAGATTTTCTGTTGACGATAACGAGGTTTTAGAACCTATATTGTCGCATGAAAATTACTTCCTTGCTCGATAGAATACGATGGCTAAGAAGCACCAAAATTTTAACTTTGACAAAGTTCTTCGCCTTTTTTGTAGTAGATCAAGATATTTAAAGCAATAGAGCGAAGACGTTATTTTGTCAATTTTATTGAATTATTTTAAAAATTCCGATCTACATCTCGAAATTTTACTAGTACGACCGTACCTATGCAGTGTATTGCTTTTGAACTAAGGAAATAGGTCAAAGGTGGAAACAAAGAGGAAGTGGTATTCATGCATAATAACTTTGAACCTTTTTTATTGGAAGTTATAGAAAAAAAACTTCTGTAGGAACAGAGTTCCACATACCAATAGAATGAATTCTTCTATAATGTATTGAACGATGTTGTGCCCAACCCACAAAGAACGCAAACAAATATGAGATATATTGTTGGAGCACTGTACGTTACTTTCTACGAAACATTCTGCTGAAATAGCGATAAAACTTTGAAATACTAGTCACACTACGAAAATATTCTAATGAATTAATTGTGTTGAATACCCTATTATAATTATTAATTAAAATATTAAAATAATAAAATGACACGGTAACTAAATTAAACTATGATATCAGAATTGTATTTCACTAAAGGTTGGGAAATTAAAAGTAAAATTATAAAATTCTGTATTTTGTGGTGGCACACCTTACGTAAATATTTACTTTTTTGGAACATTGTGACACTTTTGTAAATTTTTATGGGCTTATATATCCTCTTTTGTATTATTATCCCGGTCAATCTTCCAAATTGAAATTGAAAGCTAGCATATAGGAGGACATGAGTATGTCTAAACGTTTGCTTTAAATACGCCCACAGATGTTCAATTAGCTTCAAATCTGAGGACAACAGGTATAAGGTAACGTTGATTATAAATTGTAGAATAGCTGTTCCCGAACAAGCTCCAAGTTGTACTTAGGGCCGTTAGATCCATGATTTTTAAATAAGCATGACTTTATCTATAATTCTAATAATATTTTGGATAGAATTCCCTTCTTTTAATAATTTGATGACCAAGTTTCTATTTTCCATTTTATTTAAAAATTTTTTTTTGCAGAATTTAATACTTTTATTGAAACAAGATGAAATGAAGAAATTTTTATTAAATTAACACCGTAATCCTGAAGTACACTGTGGTCAAAAAACACCAAAATTTTTTTATTTGATTTTTGAATTTATTTTTTATTCTTATTAATAAATAATGATAAAATTAATAAACATTTTCAGAAAACATACGGGATATATAGTATATGTGAATACTGAATGATAAATATAAAGTACTTATCACCGTATGCAGAGTTTTACGACTAAGTGTAGATATCTCAAGTCAAAGAAATCGCTGTTCAAGTCAGAATAAACTATTTCAGCAAAACTAAATTCTGATGTTGAAGTCTGCAAATAAAGTAGTAGATGACCATGGTAATTTTTCTTGGTAATTGTTTTTACTGTAATTTTTTCCATTTTAAGTAAAAAAAAATAAAATAAAATGCGGTTTAAGCCAAGTGATAGTGGGTGAATAATTATACTGAAAATGGAAACCGATTTAGTAATTGAAACTCATTGCTTACATTAAGTTCTCCATTCGTCAACATTAGCGAATACGAATTTAAGTGCAAAGTCAAAAGTTAAATCAAAGTTCAAATAAATTTGAGCAAATGTGTTGAGAAAAGCACAAATTTTTCTACAACCTACCTGATTTTTATTTCAATCGCTTGAAATCTTTAATTTATAAACTGGTTGATATAACAAACTTCTCATGTTTAATACGGCATGTTTGATGTAGGATATGCTAAAAATGGAATCTACTTCTACGATCAGGGACTGGCAACCGGTGATTGGCTAAGGATCTGGTTCTGACACGATATTGGGAACTTGTCAGTCCAGAAATGAACTTAAAAAAAAACAATTTAACGACAATATGTATAATATGTATAATTCGATAACTTTGTCCTGTTTTTTTAAAGAAATTAGGCGAATTCATTATTCATTTTTCCATTACATTACGTATTTCAGATTGATATTTATCAGCTCGTTCTCTGTCGATCGCTTAGAGATTTAATTCCGAAGTGTGTACTTCTCCCGGCTAAAACAAGTCATGCTTCTCATTCAAATTGGTAATTTTTATTTTGGTGGCCTTTGATAATGCAACGATCATTATATTCTGCGTAGTTTTGCAAATGTTTTCTTTACTTTGAAGAGTACGGTATCAATATCTGAAAAATAAATGAAATTCGTCACTTCTTGGAGAACAAGAAGAAAATTTTCAAAGTACGGCAAGTTTGCTTTCATTTGATGATGTTGTTCTCATTAATGAGCAATTCGTATTTTCTAGAGCATATTAACATTTTTATCTTATTTTAAATATGACTCTGTACATACACGTCGTTCAAATGGTAATAATAGGGTGACAAAGTATAGCTATATTGGGCACTATTTGTGTTGAAACTTATGCGTTAAAAGAAAGAAAATATCCTTGTCGATCATCTACTATATTAATAGGTTCTGACAATGTGCCATTATGAAGAAATTTATTTCAAAAGTTTATGTTTTAAACGGACAAAGATCTTTTAAATGAAGACGAAATGTAAATGCAACTCGAATTTGTTCGATAATAATTCGAAGGTACGCGTTATTTTCAACTGATTTCGAAATGTTGAATAAATTACAGTCGTACTGATAGAATGACATGAAAGACAATGTTTTTTTTTTTTTTGGTTAAAAGAAATTCTTTTGAAACTATAATAAATGCTCACACTTTCTACCAAGTAGTTCTGTTTGTTTTATTTAAACTTAAATTGTTTATTTCACATCAAATCATAATAATTTCCCTCTGTAAAACACTAAGAGGTAGTTCATCTCCATTTGTAGTCATAATCATCATTAACGTCATCATCAAAATACTCTGATGCACGTATCTTTAGTATCTTAAGCATGTGTATGAGGATTTCAAACGTCTAACGCTGAGATGAGAAATGTCTTAAAGGAATACGAGATAAGACTACTTAAACTTGTAAAATAATACTTTTTTTTAGAAATAAAAAAAGCAAAAAAAAATATAGAAACATGAAATATGAAATACTTTAACTTGTATCAAGAAACGTACAAGAGTTGAAGCTTTCACCTGAGTTCGTTCTTCTGTGCTCAGTTGTGTTTAAAAGATATTCGTGTGAATTCTTCAAGACTTTAAATTAAAAACATTGTGTACCACATGTCCATACCGGACATGTTCATGTTAAAAGGTGTTAAATATGGTTTTCATTTAATTTTCCAAATGGATTTCAAAAACAAGGCGTATTATATCTTGTATCTGTATCTAATGACTACTGCAGATGGGTATTGCATACGTAAAAACAAGTCAAACTCAAAACAGATCGTATTATTGTAGTTGTTTTGTTTTTGTGTTTGTGTGTGTGTGTTTTTTTAATTTCAAATGTAAATCGGCTGCTGTGCACCTTCATTAAGCCCCCCAAATGTTCAATAATCTTACGGAGATACAAAAATCGTAGAATGCATTACAAAACAGCAGGCGCTCTAGTGAATAATCTGAAATACACTACAACTACAACAATAAATATAAGAAACAAAAAAAAAAACAGAAACAAAAATAGATACAACATACATATGTATGTACATATGTATATACCATACAAATATATATGTAGTATATATTACCATCATTTGATAAAAATAAAACAACAACAACAACAACAAATACAAAAATTGTTGTGTCTGCAACAGCATGCATTTTGATTAATGATCGAATGTCAATTATTTCGAAAAAAAAGACAAAAAAAAGGAGAATCAGATACAATTGCAAGACTTAAATTCATATGTATGTATGTAGATTGTATGGTATATGCGAGTGTGTTTGAATGTATTTGAGTCCGCCGTGCATTCGTACAGTGAATATAATTTGGATTAAACCATGGGATACACAAATCTTCACTACTTATTTGAATGTGAATGCTTCTAATGCGTTTGTCTTACATAAAAACAAAACAAATTAAAAAAAAATTCTCAACAATATGCTCCTTCTATTAAAATTATAAAAAATTATATGTTCTCAGCAAAAATAACGACTATAAAATCCTTTAATTGATTATAAAGTCCTTTAATTGACAACCCCATAAATATTTCGTTTGTTTTTTAGAGTACTTGACAGCCTACAAGTATGCTGGTAGGCTAACCTTTATTATTTTCATATGCCTATCAATGGCTATGAAAGTTCAATAATAGTGTCTTTCAATTAAACAATTTTATTAAGTTTAAGTGAATGAATATAACACACACATGCTATTTTTCTAGTCAAAGATGTTTTCCATTACTCAGGATCTAATTATTAAATGACTTCTATGATCATGCTCTATACCATAAACATTTCACCTTGAGCCGTTTATATAAATTCAAGCAATCTCTACAATAATATTAGGAGTTATATGTGTATTTGAATAAAAAGTTACGTTAAATGTTTAGAACTTTTCTTAAATTATTATCGGAAATATAAATTCATGTTGATCGTAATCTAATACATGCCAAAAGTAGTTACTTTTTTTAAATCTAATGAAGACATGCATTTAAGTAAGGAAAAATTCTCTTTCGCAATACAAAGCTTAGTCATCAAAGAGAAGCGAAGTGTTCTTTCAAAAAGTAGTTTTCATTGCTCAGAAAAAGTTTCTGCGAAATATTCTGCTGCTCTCTGAAACTTAACACTAAACTCATGCTTGGAATGAGTATGCCTACCGACACAAAATATAATGGAAGTTCTTAAAGATGACTATGCCATCATTTGCCGTCTTTTTGCGTTTTTCATTGCGGAAAGTTGGCAACGCTTCGAACGTCCTGATTACAAGAATAATATTCTTAACGTAGCTTTTGGAGTGTTAAATACTGCGAATCACATACCAGAACATTTCATTTAAATTAAAATACAGTCTATTATCGAGAAACTCGTCCCAAGGGTATCAAGTTTGTTCTGTATGCGCTATGCGCCAAAGTTAATAAAATTCCAAACACGTAAAAACATTCACATACGCACACCTTAATTAAAAGGACACTTTGACAAAGTGTTGAGTGCTTTCGGTAATTAAAAGGATTCCAACTAATTTTGTACCCATGTTAACGTTTGACCATTAAACCATTCATTATACGCATTTAAGTGCCTGATGATGACCAAATGAAAACAAATAAAATGATATCAAAACAGAAAATAGAAGACAATACTTTTTTGGAGTAACTTTTATAAACTTTTTGGAAGAATTTAAGTAGTCCTCAGCTTAAATCATTCTATTGTTTTATTGTGTTTTTTTTCTTCTATCGTTTCCATCCATCATTAAGTGGCCACCCTTAATTGAGACCAACTTCACCCACACCACCAATGGTGGTGCTATTTTTCGACCCCCCCTTCCCCCTTTTAACGATATAAAGGTGGTGTAAAGGTGGTGAATGACATGTGATTCTCAACAAATGGTCACTTCCAATGAAATCACAAAAACACACAAGAAATATTTGATATTTCAAATACATATACACTCAGATATGTATGTAGGAATGTGAATATAGTATAGTAATTGTATCTGTGTAGTTGTGTAAAGGTGTTCGTCCTTAAGCACATGTGAACGAAAACCACTACCATTTTCATTTCACTTTTAAATCCTCCATGTTTTGCCAGTTTTTATTCCATTTCCTTTACAATTCAGGGTGTATCCTTAATGCAGGCAAAAGGTCTACAAAATGTGAAACGTTTCTTTTGAAAATATTTAAACGCTCTTCACACATTTCGTTTCGAAAATTCAAACCAACCACACACAAATGTACGTTATGTATTTTCTGAAACCCAAAAACAAAAAAAAAACAAAAAAAAACAAGTAAAATTAAGGGATACGGTATTCTTGTTTAAATATGGATACATGATGGTAAATTTAGTTCAACCTTTATCAAATGGAATGACAGCATGTTTCTTTATGTACATATTTACACAAGCAAAATATGTGTGCGCAATTATTTGTTCCAGGAATAAAAGTAAAAATCAACGAAGCATAAGAAAATTGCATTTGCAATTGATAGATAATTTTTATTTTTTTTTTATTTAAGTTTTCATATTTTATTTCGGGAATATAATTTTAACTTATTAATCCTGCCAGAATACTAATCGTTAGGTAAAAATTTAATTATTGTAAAATACGGGGAAAATTAATTCAATTTGTTACTCATAAATTTTAAAGTGTGTGTGTTTGCTTTAATTGAAACGTTATTTTTGTGCTATGCTTCATTTAATTCAATTTAAATATTATTTATTTTGCAAAATTTTATAATTGGACAGCATTCACGGCAATTGGGTCCGAAAAAGTTTGATAAGTTTCTTTGCAGTTCCAGATTTAATGTCAAAAAGAAAAGAAAAAAAAATCAAAATTTCATTGAAAGCGAACATCTCATGATTTTATAACAGACTCATGGAAAAAATATATTTTGCTTACGAACTCCATTTCTATTTCATTTGATATTGTATTGGTATTAATAAATTTATGTGAAGAGGAACCATTAAATCTTACTGCTGGTAGAATAAGCTGCGTACCATATGGTTTTGTATCGTTTTTTTTTTTTGCATATGCCCATTTCTTCAACATATTATCATATAATTAACATTATATTTTATTATTTTTTTTTGTTTGTTTATTAAAAGCCCGACTTGGTTACAAAGGAACATAATACATTTGTTAACTCATGTGAAAACAAATTTATATACATCATGCGGAAATGGACACATTGATACCCTACTTGCCCTCAAAGATAACTCTAAGTCTTGTATATTCATTCTATTAGCTGCTAAAAGAAGTAATAGGTCATCATCCAAAAATACTGTGAAGTCAAATACATATTTATTCATACATTTTTTTCGCTAGCAGAACAATTTCATTCCTGTACAATGTTTTTTCATCAATTGCTAATATTTACAATTTTTTTGTTTGTTTATACAAACAAATCTTAACAAAAACAATTGAAAGTTTCTCATTCATTTGTTCTAATGGAACTAAAAATTAACAAAATATTTTGTCAATTTACTTATAAGCACTGTTATTAACATTTTTGTTGTTTTACAATATAAAAATACGAGGTTTGATCAAAAAATAATCGTCATTTTTAAATTTCGTAAGTTACGAATGTTCGATTTCGCAGTTATCGTGTTTTGGTGTGCTCTTCCATTTTTTACTATTTGAAAAAATGAATCAAATAAACGCCATTGGGATGATTGGGCTTTGGTTTCAATGTCATAGCCATACGCCCATGATTCGTCATCAGTTATAACCTTTTTGAGCAAATCTGGATCGTCGTTGACGACGTTCAACATCTCCTGAGCGATGGTGGTTTTTGCTCTAAATTTAGGAATTTTGGAACAATCTTCGCTATCGCACGTTTCATTCTAAAATATCCGTTAAAATTGCTTGGCAAGAGCCGAACTATATACCGTGATATGCAGTGATTCGATTATTATCCAAAATTATTTTCTTCACTGCTTCAATGTTTTCATCGGTTGTTGACGTGCACGGGCGACCAGGACGAGCATCGTCATTGACATCTTCTCGCCCTTCCTTAAACGGTTATACCACAATTGAACTTGTGTGTTCCTTGCACATTTAATTTCATTTTTACACAATACTTAACAGTTTCTTTGATCCATTTTTTTGAATAGTAAAAAATCCTTTTATCTGTCAAAACCAAACTGACAATCCAAAATGACTAATATTGTCAACATATTTGACAGATATGTGTACTAACATGCGTAACTCACGAAATTTGAAAAATAACGGTTATTTTCTGATCACACCTCGTACTGCATAATTCAGTAATGTTGATAAAACAATGGAAGAAAAATAGCAAAATAAAAGAAATTATTAAAAATTTATCATTATTACCGTTATTTTATGTTTTCTGCTTTTTTCCAATATTTGCTTGTGAATTCTGTTGCACTTTCAATGTTTTAAATAATTACCAAAAATGGCTAAAGTGAAGATGAGTGAGCACTTAAAAATTAGCATAATAAAGAATTTTAATATTGGACTTAAAGCAAAAAAAAATAATTTGTAATAAATATGGATTTGACAAATCAGCAATTTAAAAATTTGTTTAAAAAATTTTGTAAGTGAGACTTCATCATTTAGGAGGATGAGCATTCATGATTGAACTGTATCCAACACCAGCCAGATTGCCCGAAAAACAACCCCAAACCATAATGTTGCCGCCACGAACTTGACTGCATCATTCATATTGTTTCCTTTCGGAAGCCTAACGAATGCTTTCAATATTTGCGTACCAGCCCCTTTTACTCTGCGGTTTAGCAATTAGTTGTTCGAAGGTTACATAAAATATGGGTAACGATCAGTCAAACATTCAAAGTCAAACATTCTTATTGGCAACGAGCAATTCTGTTTACGTAAGACCAACATGAAACGTTTAACTTTTAATGTTATTCTTCATCTAATGATTGTAGCTCTAAATATATTCAAATCCTTTGTGGCACGGTGCACTTTCACTGAACTTTTTGGGTTTGTTATCGAGATTGGTTTTTATCGATTAGTATCAATTATCGATTAGTATTTAGTGCTCGCACCATGTGAGCTTTTTATAATTTAATAAAAAATAAGCTAAAAGTGAACGTTAAGCTAAAGGGAGGATCATTCTACCTTTAACATTTAAAGTTCACTTTATCTTTGAACTTGCCATATTATATACATATGTATGTATATGATTTTCGATATGGCAACTTCAAAAATAAACATGAAAAATAAACGTTTGTAAATTAATAGCTTTTCAAATCAAAATGGAAAAACAGATCACGTTTGTTTGTATGTATTGGTCTAGAGGATATTTTAGAAAAGTCATGAAACTAAAAGTAGGGAACTTAAAAAATTTCACGGTCAAGTGGTTTACGAAATATTATAATGAAATGGAATTGATACAAAGATATCGTATATCGAAATATACATTTCAATTTATCTTGGAAAAATTTTTAGGTGTTTTGAAATCAAAAAGTCCGCGGTTTGTACCAATATTTACTAAAGATTTGTTCTAAAATGAATAAACTCTCTTTCAGGCATTATTCCATAGGCCACCGGAGACGAATTTATTAGTAGCAGTAAGATTTAAGGCAAGTGGAAGTTTCCTTATTATGGAGGCTGACTTCGGCGAAGTTAGCGTTTCTATTGCCAGTCGTATAGTTAAAGAAACGTCATTTGCTTTGACTTCTTTATTAAAAAAATATGTTAATTCAACAGAATTCTTTGCAATTCCCAAGTTTCCAAAAGTTATCGGAGCCATTGATTGCACCCCCAATTTGTCTTCAGTCACCAGCAGGAAACGACGGAGAAATTTTTCGCAAAAGGGAAAGCGTTGTGTTCCTTCAACGAGCAAGCAGTGTGTAATGCAAAATTAATGTTCCAAGATTTGGTTTCATGGTGGCACGGATCAGTACGTGATAGTAATATTTTTAAAAACAGCCATTTAAAATTCCGTATGGAGAATGATCACTTTCTAAATTATGTTGTTTTAGGAGATTCAGTACATAAGCAATGCAGATATATGATGACTTCCCTGCTAAATTCAAATTCAAGACCACAAAACCGTAATAAAATTAAAAGATGTGTTGGATTTTGGAAGAGACGATCCTCTGCGTTATTAAACTAAAATGGCCGTAATTGTGGAATGTGCTGTGCTTCACAATATAGCTATTACTGCAAAGGATCCCCTTCCACCAAAAGAAGGAATAATGAACCCGGAGTCTCCAGAAGACTACTGCAGATAACAAAACGGAACACCACAACATTTCAAACAATGCCGATTCAATGGCAAGAACTCTTTTAATAGAGAACTATTTTTCATAGTAAGTATTGCACACTTTTTGTTTTATTGATGGTCTGTTTAATTTTATGGTTTCCAGTCCAGCACCAATCATTGTTTTCATCCACGGAAACATCCCTTTCACAAATCTTAAAAAGGTAAACAGTATACACGTGTAGTTTTTGAAAACAAGTGATAATATTTAAACTTACTTTATCACTCTCTACCTGTTTCGTGTCAATGCTTTCAGTGGCGTTGATAAGGTCAATGATGTGCTTAATTGCTGCAAAATATATTTTACACATAAATTTAGTCGCTGTCAAATTTGTTTTCCAATCCGGTGCCTGAATCTCTAAGCATGGACGCAATTTTTGCTGACACCGTGCTGACAGTCTCTGAAGGCCTCTCTATATTTCTTGCTTGAATCTAATTCATAATTTTCTCTAATGGACTTCCAGTGCTTGTGCGTGCCTACCGTTGCGAAAATTTCTCCCTTAATTTTTCGCCTTGCCTCTTCCTTTTGTTTCCATACTACGGCATCTGACCTTTATTTTGCAATTATAACTTGGTGTGCCTCTACCAAATCTACCTTTCCTCCCACTGTTTTTTTGACCTTTTGTGGCACTGTATTCACGTACTCATAATATTTTTTTAACTAAAAGCATAAAAATAAGAAACTAAATCCACACACACAGCCTTTATAAACAAATAAAAATAAAAATAAAAATAATTAACATAACAAATAAGAAAGCACGTCGTTGCCACTGCCTTTTTTAAAGAATTTGTTTATAGTGGCAAAAGTTATCAATATTGCACCGGCATTGCCAATATTTTTGGAAAGTTAACTTTATTTTATCTTCAGGTTTTAATAGCGAAAAGTAGTTAAAGGTAGCTTTAGAGTTCACTTTAGCTAAAGTTACCGTTGAGGTACATAAAAAATGAGCAACAATTTGTTTTCCTCTCTCTCTCTCTCTGTTAAAAGGAAGTTATACCCTGTTTCTGTAAGACGAAAAATAAACAAAATAGAGTGTTTTGCAAACAAACGGACTTTCGTCTGAAATCATTGACTTCATAGCAACAAGCAGGCCCTTAGCCTTTCATTTCGATTAAAATTTTTAGTTTCATCTAGTTTGTGCAGCTATTATATGCAAAACCCCCACATAATTAATTTGGAAAGCATGGTTGGTGCTTTTCGACTTCCCAGTTTATAAACTTTTCCGTGGGATGAAGCTTAGGATATCTAAACGACGCTCGTCATGTCAGTTTTTCAAACTTATGTTTTATACAATAAGCTTACTTGCAATCACGTAATAACTACTGTAAATCTTAAA
>QOCX01002086.1:0-17616 GCA_005959815.1 Sarcophaga bullata | reverse complement strand
AGCCATACTTACTTGCGTAATTGGTCACAACAAACCTTTAGTCAGGACTGCAACCTAGTTTATTACACCACCTATGTTACTGTGTCAATTGTATCCATGAGTATTGGGAGCTACTGTTTAAATATGATCCCGAACGATAGATTTTTTAGAAAGAAAATCTTGCAATGGCAATTTGATTTGCTCTTAGAGTGCCAGAAGACTGCTGAGAAGAAGATGCCGAAAGAAATATTTTTTCATGTTTCGTTTCATTCGAGATATTTGTGCTGGGGATGGAATAATGGGTTCACGTCTGCCTACTAGACCACGGCCACTTAAAGCCATACATCCTCTTGAACAGAAAATACCTGCCACCAATTGTAGCAGCGGCATTGGGGTATTAAAAGGAAATGGTGTTGAATGGAAGTTTCCGTTCTCTTGTTGCCGTGCGGATCTTCTTTTTGTGTTGGTTTTTATTATACTTTCGCGTTGAAAGGGCCAAATGGTTACAAAAAAAAAATGTTTTCAAAACCCTTATTTCGTTTCAATTTAATTTTTTTCTGTTTTTGTTATTTTTTGTTATTATAGATGAACTGATTATTTATAAAGGTTGGTTGCTCGTTGTGGTTATTTATAATAACGAAACGAAAAAGTTTGTAAACGAAAATCAGACAAAAAAAAAAAAAAACGATTTTTTTAAATGGACTCCAGCCAACAACAGTGGCGTTGTTTGGAAAATTTATTTACCAGCCAGCCATTTTTTAATTCAGTCCAGTCTCATAATAGATATTATGATGACCCTTTTTTCTTGTACAAATTTATTTCGAAAACATTGTTTGTGTGTTTAAATACATAAATTATCTTTAATTTTTTATTTTGTTGTTGTTGTTGTTACTTTGTTAAGGGGATTGTAGAAATAAATTTTATTTTAATTATGAAAGAAATATTTGAACGAATTTGTGGAAAGGAATAAAACATATTTGGATATTTGAATGTGAGAGTAAGTCTACTACAGTTGTGGATATATAATATTCTTAATTTATTTTATAAAGCCCGCCCAAATAAAAGGCCCATAAAGTGTTGTTGTTTGGGGCAAAAAGAGAATTTCAAACATGATTCAAAATATTCTCTGATTTTTTTTTTCTGGTATTTGTTTTTTTTTTTTTTATTTTTCTATATTTTGTATTCTGTTTTGTATCTGTTATATGTGGAAGGAATTGTTCCAGCATATGGTTGTTGCATATCTACTTTTAAATTATATCTCATATATCTTTTTTGTGTTGTGTTGAATTTCCTTTTTAAACCAAAAATTTCGGTATTATTTTGCGTATATTGAATGTCAGGGTTCAAGTATTTGACCACAAAGACGGACAATTTAGATTCAAGTTTAGAAAAAAGCAAGAAAATGTTCTCAATTGTCCCCCTAGTTCTCGAAAGCAAAAGGGGGCCAATACCTTCTATACAAAGCAGATGCAAGTGCCTGCATAATTTTGATGGTTTGCGAGAAAAAGTTCGATCAGCTGAAACATCAGAATATCTAGAGTACATTTTTTAAGAAAACGACTCCAATTCGAAATTAGTCCGTCTCATATAGGTCCAATATATAGGATTTCAATGTAGAATCTTGCATTGAAGAATACATCCTGATTCTATTGACTTCGCGTCTTATGTCCCAAAAGAATTTTACTCTCCTGCTTTTTAAAAGTTTCTGGTGGTAATCGACAATGTGCTTCAAATAAGTATAAATTCTACTCCAAACAGAGGCATTCTCTGGCATCCCGTTGGCATCCTAATGATCGCACTTATGCTGATAATATGGATTTAATTTCCTTGATGCATAACTGAACAGCTTAGAAAAATGTACTGAAATCAACGACTTGCCAATCAAAGCCAACAAAACAAAGGTCATGCGGGCAAATAACTCTGGCAACATTATCCTGTTTGATAATAGGCTTGTAGAAGAAGTACAAATCATCACAGATGATGATGCCACAACGGACATCAAAGCTCTACTTGTGAAGGTAAAAGGGGGCATTTGCACACCTTAAAATATTACGGCGTGTTACCGGCAACTATAATCTGTGACCATAATACGGATAATACGGTTATTCGATGTGAATGTGAAATATTCTTTACGGAAGTAAGACAAGGCTTATGTCAGTGGCAATGTCGAAAAAACTGAATTTCCAACTTGAGCTTTACAGAAATTGCAGACAAACACTCATTGATCATTGCAACCTTTCAGTCCAGATTAAAACCTAGTTTCTCGCACCAATTATATTGTGTGTGTTAAGTTTTACACATGAGTGGCGGAGCCTACAATTTGAAATGGATTCCGAAAGACAAATATTTGAACAAATTTTCGTGGCTATTTTGTTCACTTTCAAAGATTTTGCCACAAAATTTTCGGACATATATTTGGTTTCATTGGAGATGTCTGACTTGTGGCTTGAACCGTGGCCATCTATGTTATAACCAATAACTACCTAGTAGACTACGCAACTGCAATAGGGAATGAGGTTGCGGAGTAACACTGAATGGGCCCAGATTGCAAAATGTCGCATTACAATGTAGTAAAAATGGCCTCTCGGAAGCCGTAATAAAGATTTCAAAGAATTTTGTGTGGCACTACACAGTGCATAAACGACGAGAAAGCAATATCAAATAATGCTCCTAGCTATCCACCATTTTGACAGCTGATTGGGTGGGAAATGTTAAGCTTCATTTGAGAAAACTGAAAACTGGTAACCGTTTTCGTGCCATACACTTCAATGCTAGTTTTTCCATTTCTTAACCAATGAATAGTAAAGTATTTTTTCTAACTACCCATAGATATATCGGAACTACTTAAAGCAAATTTCTTATTTTGTTTCCTATTGGGCTTTCGAACTTTCATGGTAATTGCCTTTGCATGCGTATCTGATCGATAACATATTGTATCCGATTATGATCTCTTTTTCGGAATTTATTTAAAAAAAAAAGAACTTGCTAAGCAGATAGTTGTATGACTAGCTTTGTGGTAATCATTAGCGCTATGTGCCAGCCTAAATTTCATTTATAATTGCCTTGATTTCTCAACGTAATCTTAATGCGAATTTCCTTAACAAATATATTCACTCTTCTTAATATTTTCTGTAATTATTATTGCTAAGCTCTAAATTTATTAATTCTTTTGTCATTTAACAAAATTCTCTTCAATTTCCTTTTAAAGAGATTGTAATCTCGAGCTTTTATGTTAATAAACAAACCACAATATATAAAATAATGTTTGGAAAACAAAACAAATTCCTTTCTAACAATTGATATGAAAGAAGGAGAAAAAAATGAAAAATGCCATGTTACGCATACACTTTCAACAGTTTATCTCGAAATCTCTCTCTCCTCTCTCTCTCTCTCTCTCTCTAAGGATACTAATTTAAGTAAATTTATGTACGTAAGTATGTACGAATGGCAGATATTTTTAGGCAAAAACAGAAAATCTTTCGAATTTTACAACTTCCCACATGTGGTGGAGAAAGATTATAGAAAATGGAATAGAAAATGGAACAAAGAAAAGAAAAGAAAAGAATATTATAAGAAGAAGAAGAAGAAATAATTTCAATTATCTAATTACTTTGCTTTAAAAGCAACAACATAAATATGGCATAGGAAAACGGAATGCTGGGGGAAGGGAAAAGGGGACTCTTATTTCATTGAACCAACATCATCTGCTCTCAACCTACATTTCATAGGCCTTTATTTTTTTTTTTTGCTTTTCAATATTTTTTATTTCATAAAATGCTGATTTTTTCTAACGAAGTACTTTAAAATGCGTTGTTGGTTGAAGGCTGAAAATAATAAAAAAAAAATATTTGAAACACCTCATAAGAGTGTGGGACTATTCTTTTCAATTTATGATCGATTCAAATCTAATGCAGCATCCAATTCTTACTTACTTCTTCTCTTAATGGATCAGTACAACAACCCTTTAGTCAGGATTATGACCTAGTTTATCACATCACCCGTGCTGTGGTGGTACCTACAGTTTAAAGTCTACGAACTACGAACGACAATTTTTTGAACGGATTTTCATGGCAACTTTATCACTTTCAGAATTTTTACTATAAAGTTCTGAGCTGTAGTTGTTGAAAGAAATTTTTTTTTTCGTATTTCGAGATGTCTGCACTAAGGTTTGAACCTCGGTTTCACCTCTAATAAACCAACAAACAACCTACAAGATATTTTAGTAGACTACCCGTTTTCTGAATACAATGTTGCGATATTTTTTTTAACTTAATTTCTTTAACAATCATAATTTTTATTTTTAATTTTTAAATGCAATTCAAAGAAATTTTAAAATTTAAGGTAAAATGAGCACATAAAAGAAAACATTTATTAGCCGTTTGTCATTACAACACCTCTTGTTTCTTTATCTCTCATGCAATGCTCTTTCTCTCTCTCCCTCTCTCTACATATTTTCCATGTTTTATGAGTTTTTGTTTTCATACTCGTTCTACATTATTTCTGTTGTCAGAACCTGCGGGGAGTGGGGGTTTATGTGTGGCAAAAAAATGTGAAAAGAAAAATTATTTCATATTCTGTGAGCTATTCACTGTAAAGTAGGCCTCTTGTATCCTAGTTAAACTAAAAAAAATTGGGTAGGGTTAATAACTTTTCTTGTTTGCTGACACGTTTGTATTCTTTAGTCATAGCCTTTATAAATTCATAAAATCAATGCAAAGTCTTGACTTGCACTGATAACGGATTCTATTTGCCGTTACCAACGTTACCAACTACCAACGAGCTTTATCAAGAGATGTTTAATTTTGATGACTAGAGATCATAAATGGCTTGGTTTGAAAATGCCCGGGGCTGGTGTTTCTGCTACTCACGTTCACGTTCATTTAAAAGCGTAGGTTTCAAACAGAAATTGAATAATTTTAATTTGGTGTTGACTGCGGAGTTGGGTGCATACCTGAATGCTGAGTTAATTCGGACAAATAGTTGGATGCTGACATTTTTATGAATGTGCTCCAAACACTCGATGACATTAGAGTACTTACAGGACAGCGAAATGATGATATGCCCTCCAGATATTCATTTTCATTTTAGGAATTTGTTGTGTTCCTTTTTGGTAATGTTAACCCTTAAGTCGCCGCAGTATAGTAAGAAGTTTATTGGCTTCTTAAATGCATGACTGTGTTTCCAGATCCTAGGTCAGAAATTACGAACAGGATGATGGCTTCCTCTCAACAGTCTTCTGGCGAAAACTGTGAAAGTAAATAAAATTGCCATGAAAAGCTTCTGAAAAATCTGTTGTTCGAAGATGACTTTTAACTGTAAGCCCCACCCTCCACTCATGCATAAAATTAACACACACAACATGGGTGCAGTGAGAAACTAGGTCGTCATCCTGACTAAAGGGTTGTAATTACCAATTAAGTGAGCATGTAATTCCAAGGCTTAATAGCTTTGTGTGAGTGGATTAATGTCATCGCTGTTGACCAAATCTTCTAGACTTCTTTTAGATCCCAAATTATATCTCTTGATGACGATTAACCCATTCTCAGTGAAGTAAAATATTGAAGAGCATTGGGGAGAGAATACATTCTTGTTTGATTGTAGACTTAATGCCAATTGGATGGCTGCCGTGTTCATTGTGGAAGATGCTATAACTTGCATTTACGTAAAGGCCCTTTATAATAAAAAACATCGTCATGGCATTTGTTGATGATTTGTGTAGTAAGTTTATGTATGATGTTGCTGAAGTCCTTCCACGCGAGGTTTTGCTGTAATTAGTACTTCCTCGTCGCTCGTCGCATAGCACATTGGAGTGCCAGAATTGTCTTACGATGTTTTAACAAATAATTTTGCCACGTTATCGTGTGTAATTGAGTGGCATTCGCAATCAATCAGAACTTGGGTGTCGGCTTCGTTGTAAAAGAATGAAGAAAAGTGTTCCAGCCGTAGCGCATAACTCGTTAGAGTGTCAGAATTGTCTTACGATGTTTAAACAAATACTTTTAACGTGGTATAGTGTGTAATTGAGTGGCATTCACAATCAATCAGAACTTGGGTGTCGGCTTCGTTTCAATCGTGTTACCTTTGTTGCTTCAGGGAAAACATATTTTCCCATAATAAAGGAGTTAGCAAAGGAGTTTCTCGATCTTTCAGTTTCTATTGAATTCTTTATTTTGTCTTAATGTATTCGCATATATCATGTGAGATTAGAACCATTCTCTATAGGAATTATTTTTTCCCTCAACCAATATATGACCTATTCATTACGTGGTATACATAACGTATTTGAGAGTAGATTTGTACATAAGTAAACATGTGTATGTGTTTGTAGTCAGATTTAAGAGAATGTTTTTTTTTTTTTAATCGAATATAAAGAAAATAATTTTTCGCATACATTTTAAGCTCATTTGTATTGGAGAAAAGCATATTTTGTTGGATGTTGTTTCTTAAGAGCATTTTAATGGCCGTTCCAGCTAAGGTGGTAAAAGTTTCGATTTTAAAAATTAATTTTAAAGATTTAAGGAAAATCTTATAAAATTTAACGACGACGATTTTCTTTTTTTCTCTTTATTGCTTTTCGTCATCCTTCTAGTCCAATGTCATTTGTAAGCAGAGAGAAAAGTGTTTAATTTAATTGGATTTACTTTCGTGTTAAATAAAACGCACTTCTAACTTGGTTTAATTAGTTTTAAATTTTTAGCCTAGAAACTTGACTTTAACTTGAAAGTTGTTCCATTCAAGGAGCTGAAATAATGTCCTTTGAATATCCTGTTAATAATGCTTATGCTCATGATGTAAAATTTACAAACTCCGGCACTTACTATACTAGCAAAAGAGAGAAACGGGAAAGAATATATGCTGCCTCCTAATAGCCAATTTGATAGTCAGTAAACATCCATTACAAGTACTTTTAAGTTAAAAAGCTCATTTCCATTGGTGATTATTTTTAAACAGTTTCCCCAAGTACCCCACCTCCCCCGTCCCCACGTATCACTTCGTTTGTGTTGTTTGTAAGTCAACTTCAGTTCTCTTTCTGAACACTTTTTTACTCTTCATTTTCACCTCCTTTTCAAAAATGTAAAGAAAAAAGAAAAAAAGTCGACAAATTATGCAAGTTTTTCAACAAAAAAATAAAGGGGAGGGACGGGAGGAGAATAAAAAACGACTTTAATGCGTCTAATTATCGCAATTAATTTATGCGCAGCAAAAATACCAAAAAAAAAAAAAAGAAAACAAAATTCCTTTAAAACAACTTGTAGCAGAAGAGGAAAATATGAAAAAGGGCAAACAACAACAACAACAACAACAACAAAATTAAGACATTTTCATTTGCCTGTTTTAAATGGAAAAATTTCGTTGATTGCTTTTCTTTTTCTCCAAACGCTTTCACACACTATGTCAGCAGAAGTTTTCATCATTCATCGTCTTTCCCTCTATGGTTGCCATAGCATTGTGCTCATTTTCATAATGTTGTTGCTGTTGTGCTGTACACACTCTTGTTTTTCCCTTTAATTCGAATAATTCGGAAGTCAAGATGTACTTTTAAATTTGTAAGAAGCCTGTGTATGCTGTAGCCATAGTACAGGCCGTACTCTAGTAGGTAGTGTGTTAGCTTGTTAGATGTAAGGCCACGGTTCAAACGCCAGGTCCAACAACTCGAACAAAGCAAAAAATTCGTTTCATCTCTAAAAGAGAGATTTAAGATCGGGATCGTAAATCTTTTGTGTAATGATCTGATTACGAGAAACTGTACTCGAATATTTTTTCCTACAAAATTCTAGGCTATCAAGCAACACTATGCAGGGGGGTCTCTGAGTAGACAAGTGTCATTAAGTCTCCATAACCCTTGTAAGTATATTAGATATGCTCCATCACCAAGCGATACGGAGCTTTGATCAATGCAAAGTAATTCCGATGTGTACACTAATGGCCGAGTGCTTGCTGAGCTACCTACTCATTAGAACCCTTTAAAGTGTTATCCACCAAAATTCATTTGGATCGGTGGTTTGAAACTTCGGCAGTCGATACTTAGTGCGCCAACGAAATACCGTGGAGAGTATCCAAGACAATTTGAGGCAGTTAGTTTCACCTTTTTCTACTCAGCATTTCGCAGACCGCAATTATTCGAATTTTCCGCTTGAAACTGATGCAGGTACTGAAGCTAAACGATCATGGACAACAACGTAAGTTTCTGAACGGATGCTTAATAAGTTGGTAACTGACGCCTATTTCCAAATTAATGGGTACGTGAACAAGCAAAATTAAGGCACGGTATCCATCCACTTGAGATCCAAGAGCGACCAAAGTATACATTCACACTTTGATGCGGATTTTGAACTGACAGCGTCATTGTTTTTATTTTTTTGAGAACAACTTTGGCTAAGGCATCGCTATCGACGGCGAGCACTATAGATCGATGTATCAATTTTTTGTGTCCTAAATTGAAGAAATCACCAACAACAACGTCCTGATGAAACTAGAACGACATTACGTTTCAAGCAATTAATGCCACATTGGATATTCTGCCAGGACATGGTAATCTTACGTCGAGGTAATGTGAACTGACAGCCGAAGTTATGCTATTTGACCCCATTAGACTTTTTCTTGTGTGGTTTTCCTAAGTTGCAGGTCTATGCGAATATGCCACAACTTACAGCGCTTCTTAAAGCCAACATAACCCATGCCATCGGTTAAATTCACAGAAAATTTGACATTTCAGTTGGGGTCCACTCAGAGAAGTTGTGGCGTGACACATAATGACATCAATGGGTCTCTCAAGTGCATAAAAGAAACTTTGTTTTGTTAGGCTTTAAAGTTGGAAAGTACTTAATGGAAGACTCGATACATCTTCTGCCACAACATTTGATAAAATTGTGATAACATTCGTATCTTCTTCAATGATGTGGTTTCGACGAGACATTATTTATAAAAAGCTTTCAATTTAAGAAGTTCAGAACCATGTTTGCCTTCTCCATCTTTCAGGCAATATTGTATTGCATGGAGTATGTCGTTTCATTGCTTCATATAAAGAAAAATCGCCATTTTCTTGTTGGCTTATTAGATGTGAGGCCACGGTTCAAAACCCAGGTCTGTAATCCCGATCAAAATGAAATATGAAAAATTATTTTTTTTAGGCGACTTCCCTCAGTAGATTTGTGGTGTAAAAACTGTGAGAGTAAATTAAAATTGCCATGAAAAATTTCCCAAGAAAATCTGTCATTCAGAGTCGACATTAATTTGTAGATCCCTCTACTCATGTATAAAATTAACACACATAATATAAGTGGTGAGAGAAGCTAGGTTGTAATCTTGACTAAAGGGTAAATGTATGTATGATTGAACGGGCTACCGCCCCCCTTTAGTTTGTTCTTAAGTCGCTGGAGTATGTAAATGAGCAACAAACTGTGGCGTTTCTCAATACTAACCGATTCATAGCATTGATCAAATTCAACTTGATTTATGAGCCACACTCGTGGAAAATTGGACATTTCGGATGCATGGCACCCAGAGAAAATTGTAGCGAACATTTGATTGATAATGGCAATCAATAGGTAGTTCAAATGTATAAAAATGAAACATAATTCCAGACAAAGTCGCTGTAGTAAAGTGTTGGCTCATTAGAGGTGAGAACATGGTTCAAACCCCAAGTCATATTTCTTGAGTGACTTTATCTCAGCAGATTTCTGACAAACATTCTGAGCGTAAATAGAATTCGACTTTCATGCCACTCATGTATAAAGTTCAGACAAACATCATAAGTGATGTGCGATGCTAGGTTGTAATCTTGACTGAAGGGATGTAATGACCACTTAATGTATGTGAAGTAATTTAAGACAAGCTTTGTTATCTTCTTTCCAAACTAGCGCATGTGCTGAGCATATCAAACACTTCTATGCTTCATGCCTTTATAAGAATAAGGAAGATTTCTTTGGTCATGCAATTCAAATGGTGAACATACATATTTCGGACAAATCTGAATACAAAAAGGATCCTTTAGCGGTACTTGTTGCTACTTTGCAGTACTTAGAGTACTTTCTCTAGTAGCCTTGGTTCTTAAGACAATATTTTGTTCCTTTTAAGATGTGTGTTGTGAACACTATCACAATCCATCCTTCAAATAATTTATTTTGGCCTGTGGCATGCATAATCCTGCCGCTAAAGTAGACAACCAAGGATGCATATGCTTTTAATACTTAAACAGATCAAATCCAAATGTTTCTCTAAATGTTTTTAAACATTTTCAAATATTTCTGTGTTCCTTATAGAAAAAAAAAAGCTACCCTATCCTACCCTTTTCAATTATTTTTCTCATAGTGTATATGCATTCCTACATACCATATGTAATGCCCTGTTATTAAGCAGTTTCTCAAAACTTTATTGTTTGTTATCTCATTTTTTGTTGTTTAAAAAAAACGAAAAAAAAGTTCTTCCGTTTTTCCTTTTCTTATGATTTTCTGTTTGAACAGAGTTATGCTGGCTGTTGCTTGTTGTTTGTTTGCATTCGGTGGGTAAGTGGAATAGGATACTGGGATTGGTGATAAGAAAAATGGGGTGCATACAGTACACTTGATACAGCTGCTGTTACAGTTTGCTTGTTTTTTTTTCTCATCATTTTCTTTTCTTTTATCCTGTTGCTGCATACAATTCGTTTTTGTTTTCTTTTCCTTTTCATTGTGTCTGCTTAAAAGAAGAAATGTGTAGAGCAGGAGAGTCAGTGTTTCTGTTCTTAAATTCTTTTTAAGTTCGTTTTATTTTAATGCTCTTTCTTTTGTTGTTGTTGTTGTGTGTTGTACATTATTTTAATAATTCTATTATAAAGTTTTAAATTATTAAGTATCTTCATTCGTTCGCATTGTAATTCCTGCCGCCAGTGAGCTGTTTACTTGCAAATACAATAAAAAACGAAATGAACCTGTAGCCCACCGCCACGAAAGTTTCAACATTTCTTTTTTTTTCCTTGTATTTTCTTTTGCTTTTTCTTCTTATAACGTTATATTAAGCCATAAAAAATTTTCATCCTTATGTACTGCCATTACGATTTAATAACCAATAAAATAAAAGCCTTGCCTGCTCCTTCTTGAGTTCTTCTACTCCGGCAATCAGACTTTAGGAATGAAAAAAAAAAACTGCCTTTAATGTGTGCACATTCTTGCAACAGATTGTGTATGTGCGGGGTTTATTTAATTTTTTTTTTCTTTGCTGCACATAAACCTGCGATTAAAGTGTTGTAATATAAAAATAAAATAAAAAAAAATCATATTTTCGGGGTTTATTTTTTAATAAATGCTTTAATGTTTAAAAGCAGCATTAAATTTATTTACCGAGAAAAAAAAAAAAAAAAAAAATTTTCTTCCTTGGTTTCCTCTTTAGTTTGGCAATTAACAATTTGGTTATACTTAAGCTTGTTAACAGAAAAAATAAAAAACACTTTTTTTTACACTTTATTTTTCGCTGTATTAAATAAGCGTTTTTTACAGTTTACAGCGATTTTTTTTTGTTTAAAAAAATTGCTTGCATGCTTACTACGGTTATGAGGAACTTAATTAAAATATTTTTGTAAGAAAAGATTTCCTACTCCAGATGCCTAAAATAATAAAAAAAGCTGGTAGTAACAATGCTATAAACAAATAGACGCAGCCGCGGCAAATGCAACAATTTTTTCAAATGCTAACTAAAGTACGTTACATGCTTATTAATTATAATAAAGGCGGCAAGCATATGCAATTCATTGATTCTTTATCAGTGATGCCTGCTTAGCAAAAAAGGTTTTTTCGCTTTAACCTCATACATTGGGGATTTTTAAACCTCTAATTGCATGCATAATATTGCATTGAAGCAACAATTGCTCGCATTTGTAACACACAACACATGTCTCTTACTGGTGAGCATAAATTCTGCGTGAACGAAAATAATGGAAATTATTCTCCAATGCAACCAGCAGAGTTTTGCGATGTTGCCGCATTGTCTTTAAAACTATTAATTTTCACATAAACGCATAGGTATTTATTTTTGAGAGATTGCTGCGTTTGCTGCGTTACGTTATTTGTTTGTGCATACTACAAGAGAAGGCATCAATTTTTGATTATGATTGTTTATATTGATGATGTACGATGATGTACACATACATACATACATATTGGCCTTTACAACTCTTCAGTCAGGATTATGGACTAGCTTCTCCACACCACTTATGTTGTGTGTGTTAACTGTTATACATGAGTGGGCGGGAACCTACAAGTTAAAATCGACTCCGAACGACAGATTTTTGAGAAACTTTTCATGGAAATTTTATTTACTCTCAGAGTTTTTGCAGAATCTTTGTTGAGAGGAAGCAGCCGAAGAAATTTTTTCATATTTTCGTTTTTTTTTTTTTTTTGATGTATTGACCAGGGGATTCGAACTGGCCTTCAGTCGCTAATAAGCCACAACACTACCTAACCTTAGAAAACTAAAAATAACGGCGACTTCACACAAGGAGCCTGCTCTAATATAAGTGCACCAAGTAACGCCGTCTAGAACAACGAATACCAAGTTTTAAAGATCCATAAATTAAGAAAATATTACATGATCAAAGCTTGCAATAAGATTTCAAGAAGAGCTTGATGTGACTTAGTCAGCATTTTAAAGCATTTACAAGCATCATCAGAATTGGACTTGCCACATTAAATCAATACGAAGAGACTTTGAATAATGCTGTTTCGTGCTTAAAGGAAATATTTCTTGCATGGCATTATCTGTGTCTGTAGTAGAGCCGTAGTCTAGCAGGTAGTATATTGCTTATTAGAATGTGAGACCATAGTCTCATGGACCCTGGTCAACAAATGAAATATGAAAAAAAAAATTTCTTCGTTGTAATCAAGTCAGCAGATTTCTGGCAAAACCTGTTTGAAAGAAAGGTAAATAAGAAATATTGCCATGAAAAGTTTCATCAAAAAAAAATCTGGCATTCGGAACTGATTTTAAGGCTGAAGGTTGCCCCAGTTTCATGTATTACGAACGGCTGAACGACCAGCACAAACATAAGTGATGAGAGAAAGCAGATGTTAAGTCAGACTGAAGAGGTTAATGGCCAAAGACCAATTATGCTACGTTATGTATGTGTATCAGATCAAGGAAATCAAGGATTATAAATGTTTCCCATAGCCTTAGTAACAATTGGCAGATAAAATCTAACCTAGCTATTATTGTAGCTAGGTTTCATAAATTAGTTTTCCATTCGGTACTGGGTAACGAGAATTGGTGATATTCTTGAATCGGGTTTTGACAAACAGAAACAAGAGACTGCACTTCACAGAAACCCGTTAAATTCTCCGCCTGAAAACTAACAAGGATTAGGTGATCCAATACGTTGCTTTGTAGTGCTTGTGAGTAACCCTTAGTTTAATCCAACCACTGTTGTTTTCTTTGAAAAAAAGCGAAAAACCAAAATCCCAAATCCAAAAACGTAACCAAAAATATTTAAATGATGTTGTTCACCTGGAAAACCAACTGTACTTTACCATGTTACATCATGGTCATGTTGGTTTGATGCAATAAATGATAAACGTCAGCAATTGTAATCCATCTTGCTATTTTACATTCTCATTTCACACAACAAAATGAAAGCAAAGTAAAGCAAAGCAAAGCAAAGCGAAAAAAACTTTAATTCTTTTCGCTCTTTTTTTTTCCTCTCGCTCATGTTTAACCAGCAACCATTATAGCCAGTAAAACAAAAAAAAAAAAAAAAAACCCTCAGCTATACTGCTAGAAATAATTTCCAGCATAATAAGGACAATACAAGGACACAATGTCCTGTCTTTAGCACAGTTTATTGTTCTCTTCTATTGCTGTTTCGATTGCATGCTCGCTGGCTCGTCTAAAATATTTCTATTAAATGCTGGAAACAAAGGACGTTGCATAAAGGATAGAGTGAATGGGTGAATAAATGAGTGAGTGGCATGGCATGGCATGGCATGGCATGGCATGGATTGGAGCCAAGTAATGTTGTACTAAGGGAAATGAAAAATTATGCAGTAGAATTAAAAATAAAATGCATTAGGGACAGGACTCTCACGCTGACTCTGACTCTGACTCTGACTCTGACTCTGACTGACTGTTTTGTTTTGTAACTGCTGCATAGTTAGAATCCTTAAAGATCTTATTTAATTTTAATTACTTTGTTTTATGCAATTCTACCTTACTCTCATTCTCTCTTACTCTCTCTCTCTCTCTCTCACTCTCTTCTCATTTTGTTCGCTTAATATTGCATAAGCTAAACGAGCTGGAAGTAAATGGACAATGACTGGCAATGGCCGGAGCAGGTTAGAAAAATAATTTAAAGTTTTTGTAACGGCATAATTGATACAGCTGCTGGCAGAGAGAGAGAGAGAGCCTTAAAGGATAATTAAAGGAGAGTCAATTACGAAAAAAATTTAATTGAAAAATATTTCATAGAATAGAGAGAGAGAAAGAGATAGGAAGTAAAATGTTCTTAAATATTGGTTTTGATGATGATTAGCTTAAGGAATATTGAATCATAAAAGGATTATTAGCTCATCTATGAAGGACTGTTAAAGCAACATGATAGTGAGCCAAAAAAATTATTCATCACTTTGCTTCTGAATCAGTTTTACAAGCATCTGCTGCGAAATCCTTTGCTTGGCAAATATTTTAAAACTTTTCCCATACTTATGCACAAAGTACTGTTCCTTCCTTAAGTTTAAGCTTGGATTTCATGAAAATTAAATGAAATTTTATTTCATTGAATTACAAACGAAACAGTAGAAGAAGACGAGGAGAGAGAGAGTGAAAAATCTTTTAAGAGTTTAAGAAAGATAATCCGTTTTTTTAGGTTTGTTGAAATATTGCTGGCTGCTGAAGGCAGAGCATGAAAACATATATCTTGGTTTGCTTTTTGGAAGGCATCTCTCATCTCTAATTACACTCGAAATATTTTTATTTGAAACAACTCTCTATTAATAAGACTTGAGTTAAAGAGGGAAGAGAAAGAAAGAAACGATAGTGAGAAGAAATATTAAATGACAGTGTAAGGGAATGAAAGCATAAGTCATTAGGAGAGCATATCCTACAGTAGAACTGGAACACACCTTTTTAAAGCCTTTGAGGTATATTATGCCGCTTAAAAATTGTTCTTAACTTCTTAATGAACCCCTCCATAAACTCCAAATACAATTACTTCTTTGCTAATACCAGTTACATTTACATTTGCCAGCAAGCTCTTGCTAATGCTCATGTGAACGAGATTGATTCCAATGTTCAACGAAACTCGATTTTTTATTTGCATGAGTGTAGACAGTATATGTGGATTCAGATTTGCGGCAAGGTATAGTAATAACACGATAGTAGAACAGCAGAAACTCCAGGCACATTGGACAAAGTATACAAGTGGCGTAGCACTGTGTTGGTTTATTAGGTGTAAGACCACAAGTCAAAACCCAGGTCAGATATTTCCAACAAAACGAAATTAAAAAAATATTTTTTCGGCGAATTTATTCTCTCAGCAGAATTCTGGCAAAAACTCTGAGAGTAAATAAAAATTGCCATGAAAAGTTTTCAAAGAATCAGTTCGTTCGGAGTGGACTTAGGGCTAAAATTAACACACACAACATAAGTTGTATGCTAAGCTCGGTTGTAATCCTGACTTAATGACTAATTATGTTTGTATGTGTGTATCCAAGACTATATTTTTTAAACAGTTTCTAAAATTTTCTTTCGATAATTGAAATCAATAAAATCTTAAATCTTAGATAGTGTTACAACGACCAAAAAGGTAAAATTAGCCAAACGTTCACGAAAAAATACGTTCGTTTTTTGCATATGAAAATCATTGCATATGGTTACCCAAGTTACATTATGGTTCGGGAATCGTTTTCATTGCTTATCATACTCTACAAAAGAGCATACATTCCATTACGTTCCGTGAACGTTCGGCTAATTCTCCTTTACTCTCTACAACATCCATTTTAACATTTCATAAATGCATTTTTAATGCATTCTATTCAATTAAGTTCCATTAAATATTACTGGTTTATTCGGTACTACGAAGAAATGTCATGAAGTTAAATAAAAGGACTCGCAGTCATTACAACCCATTGGTAAGGATTGCGGCCTCACCTCTCGTGTATGTTAATTTTATACATGAGTGGCGGGACGTACAGTTTTAAGTCGACACCGAACGACAGATTTTTGTGAGTGTAAAGAACCAAGTTTTAATGGAACAGCACTCTGTTTGACGAGGGCTTTTATATTTTTACAATCACAAGTGATTTCACTTTAAAATCTATAAGCACTTGCCTTTGTTTGTTGTTTGCATGTTAATTGTTATTTCGTGATGTCCTGAATTACCTACACAGCACTGTGTCTTTCAATGCTAGCTCAACATTAACTGAGCTCATCAACTTCTCATATAGTGCCGTAATTAAAATATGGTAGCTCCCCTAGATATCAGAAAACTGTCCTAAACAGCAATATGTTCTCAGCATTTTTCAAGAGAAGATAAATACCGGCAGTCTACTAATGTGCCAATGGTCTTTTGTGTCGCTGAAGGTTGACATA
The DNA here is from genome assembly GCA_005959815.1 of Sarcophaga bullata. Taxonomy (NCBI): domain Eukaryota; kingdom Metazoa; phylum Arthropoda; class Insecta; order Diptera; family Sarcophagidae; genus Sarcophaga; species Sarcophaga bullata. The sequence continues at coordinate 1,086 of QOCX01002086.1, read as the reverse complement.
TTATATGCAACGATTTGTTCTTACAAGATTTATTGGCACTAGGCATCGCAAGTTATTAGATAATGTGTACTGGTGGTGGCATTTTTATTCCAATATTTTTTCGTGGTGTTCGGAATTGTTCATATCCTGTGTTCTATCAGCTAGCGATGGTGGCCTATGTTGGTATTTAATTTTCTTCGCTCGCCTAATACAACTCTTCTTCATAATGCAGCACTATTTATCATTCACATACCCTAGGCAAGAATAGAACGTTGCAACACGTTCAATAATCTGTTAAGCAGAATAATGGTAATGGTACCTGGACATTACGGCCACAAATAGTGGCCTCACATCTAATAAGCCAACTCACTGCCTACTAGACTAGGACGACTTTTAAGCCCATATTGGAATAAATACTTAAAATGGCCACGATCTTTAGAAAGAATTTCTTAATTCTTCCATTATTAGAGCACATCAGCACGAAACTGCAGAGAAAGCACAGAAGAATATTTTCGAGTGAACCTCAAATGTCACTACGCCTACAATAAGGTTACACATACTGATCATATGTTATAGCATTCTCCTATGAAGAAGATGAGTTCATAAAGGATTAAAGCATTAGCTGTTTGAAATAGTTCTCCGGAGTTACAAGCCACTGCATGCATGCATGTATACGGGCGGGTTGAACATGATTTGCTAAACCTCTCTAAGGGTGGTCCTAAGAAGTGCTAAGTCTGTGATTGACAAGCAACATTGGTGGCAGTGATTGCATACTTTTCGTTACATATATTGGGAAAGTTGTTGGAGCGTAACATGAATTGGTTGAATATCAATAACACACACACATATGCAATCATGCCAATTGAGGGAAGCCTAAATCTCATTAGAAGTTTTTTTGGCAATTGTCTGGAGTACATAACCATGATATGCCATATTTTCCAATGTATGAAGAGTAAAGATCTGAAGGATTTGAAAGCATTTTATATTCCATTGTAATAGAAAATGTTCGTGCGAGCTTAAGAAAATTAATTTGTGAAGTCTTATCACTTCAAAGACGTCATGGAGTGAGTCTCCAGCAATTTCTTCAAGGTTTTCTTAAGGATACGT
>QOCX01002085.1:0-23763 GCA_005959815.1 Sarcophaga bullata | reverse complement strand
CGTTAGTTATCGGACTAAGTTTTCAATAAGGACGTAAAATTTTTAAAAAAGTGCCATTATTAGGGAATGGAGTCAGATTGATCAAAATTGCATTGAAAATTTAATAAATTCTATGTTTCGTCGACTTTAGGAAGTCGTTATTAATCACGGTGGACACACTCATTACTAATAAATACAAATATTACTCAGTAGTTGTTTTTTATCATTGCTATTTTAGTTTTATGTGAATATTATTTAATTTTGGTCCTATAATTTTTTCGTCTGAAAATGAAATTCATTGTGTGTTATCCTTTGATTAAATAAAGAACAAAATATTTTTTTACATAAAAAGATTTATTTTATTGTTGGTATATTTAACCCAAAAATAGTAATACAGTATTTCGAGAAATACGTTTGGTCTTATAAATATTTCAGGGAGTGCATGATTGCGTCATCTGATATAATAGTCTGTGTTAAATATAAAATTCGCATGTTCCTACCATTCTTACTTTAAGTTAACAATTTTCAAAATTTTGTGTCTTAAGTGTTTATTGGAAAATGTGTTGGCCAACCACCGGAAGTTGACTAATGTTTGCGCAAAGCAAAATAATATTATATGCGCAAATCGCAAATATTAGACGACTTCTGGTAGTCGTTCAAAAGTGCAAAGCACAAATTCTCAGGTAAACAATGAAGATCCATCAAAAATTTTTAAAATTTTTAACTTAATGTTCATTTGATAAGACAAAGTATATAAAAAATATGAGTCAACTGTTATACTCTTTAAATAAAAGCTGCGCTAATTTTTGACTGATTTTATCAAACGAAGTGTCAATCTCTCCATAAGAGAATGCACTTTAAGAATGTCAGCACTTGTTATATAGTTTTTAATTAAATTTGACAATTAAGAATGGTCAAACTTGAAGAAAAGGAAAAAAATAATATTTTCCAAGTTTACCCCATCAAAACTCATAACATATAAGTTTGAACAAAATGCTTGTGCATACCGTTTTAAAGGCTAATCTATCCCCTTTCTAAAAACTTTAGATTTTTAAAATAGGTTGAAACATATTTGGGTAATCAATAATTTGGTGTGAAAAGATAATAAAGAAGTAAAACAAATTTGGAGGATTGAAGAAATATTAAAAAAGTATTTTTGAGTTCTACTCAACTGACTGAACAACTTAGACTAGGTAGTTCTTCGGGTGTATTTAATTTTTTCTATTTTGTCGCATAGTGTAATACAGAGCTAGAAATTGATTTAAATTCTCCATATTTTGATGGTGAAGAATACAATAAGTTAAAGGAAAAAGAAAAGAATAATAACTAAAATTATCCGAATATCAAAATAATTGATGAATATATTTTATATTCGAAACGGAATGTGATGAATGAATGAATGTCATAGGGTGTAGGCTTCATATTAAGGTAAGAGGGGTAAGGTATTTTTGTATTGATATTTATATGTGTTCGTCTATATGTTAATAATCAATGTTATGAAGAGTTTTATTTTGGGTTTTATTTAAAACGTTAAAAAAGATTTGTATGTTCTTTTTCAATACAATATTAATATAGTTTACGATAATAGTTTTATTCACTATCTTTTCATGAGACCTTTTAAACGTTTATTCATGTTGTGTATGTTTGTATATTTGTATGTATAATTTAATGTAAAATTTGTTATTAAATTTACAATGCTTAATAATATTATTCACTATTTCTTTTATATTTGCTAATATCAAACTAAATCACTTTCCAGTAAACGTGTGCACAAGACGCTTAAAAGTGTACAGTATTGCGTTTTTCTCATGAGAGAATATTCATTGTAGTAGCAAATACAAATAAGACTGAAGCAAAGATAGTGTGCAAACAAACTAGTGCACACAAAAACCATTGTACAACAGTTTAAAAGACAGTTGTGTGAAGTGTACAACAAAAATATTGTCATCTTCATGGAGTCACAACGTGCATTTTTTCTCGCAGTAAATTGAAAAGAAAAAATGAACAAGTGCCGAATATTTTGCTCTCGGAAGCCGAACATCTTTTAAGCGTAAACCTGAAAAAATGGCATATCATTCGGTAACATGTACACTCGTCGCAGTCTGACCGACAACTAAATAACACAGCATAAGCAATGTGTATGAATTCTCTCTGCACAATTTTGCTATGAAATGGTAATCGCTGGTATAGATACACTTATGTACGCATATTTTTCAACGTAAACACTACTGAAATTCGTTTGACAATACATAAAATTTCATTTCAGTAGTGAAATATGGTCCTACAACATAAAGCATATTTCCGTTACTTCACAGATAAATAAGTGCTGTTGTACACTTTGAATAAAAGAGAAATACATATTTCTGTGTACTCGTAAAGTCAGAAGATCTGCGGCCATTTATATAACCGGTGCACTGCGCACCACACCCACAAAGGCCTTGTTCGCAATGCTTACCTGGCTTCCTACTGCGCTTCTCGATAAGCAGGAAGCTAAGTTTTCTACGACAAGACTTAATGCCCTGTCTCGTTGGCACATTGTATTTTGGAGGTTGATTCGTTGGCCCCACTCGATCGAGTTGGCCATTGCGTGGAAATTCTTTCCAGACGCCATCCTATCCTGGGTCAATGAGAAATCCTGCTCCACCGCTAGACCCACCTGGCCCTTGATGGATAGAAGGCGTATCAACCAATTACTTCGACTTGGTCGTGGCATCATCTCAATCACAGTGGCCAATGCTCCAAGGTCATTGTGTTCATCGGTAGACACGCGGAAAGGATTTAACGAGCCGTGTTTGCAGATCCGCTGTCGTCCACTTTCTTTGTCAGTGTCCATCTCTTGCCAGGGTGCAGATACAGGTTTTTGGCTCTCCATTTCTTGCCAGCTCGACGGAGCTATCATCTATTGATGCAAGGATATAGCCTCGTTTATCACACTTTCTGGCTGGTTTTCCAGCGTGGGGTTGTCGTACTTTTTGTATACAGCCCTTGCGCTGAGCGACTCTCCCTTCCCTGGTTTGGCAGAACTTGGGCAGTACAGAGACTGCGATTACCTGTGGCATCACAACGCTCAAGTGAGCTTTTTGATATCGGAAGCTTCCCCTCCGACCTAACCTTATCTACTTTAGGGTTATTGAGTTGTGGCGACTCTCGGATTTGTTTGAATTTTTCATCAATATTCGACCACAACCCTTCCAATTCTCACTTCATGAATCTCAATGCGGTAGTGATTGAGAATTCTCTAGACTAGACTTTTAGTCTTCCTCAAAGGCACTTAAATCCTGTTGGATATAATACATAATATCGGCAGCTAAAGTTTTTAATTCCGAAATATTTATTTCAAAATTTAATACGCAAAGATTTCGAAAAAAGTTAGTAAATTTCGATAGTAAATCGATTTACCGTTGGTGAATTTGGTCTAAAAAAATATTTATTCTCTGTGTTTTTCTGCCACTACACAAAGTGAACGGCAATAGATATTTCTTATTGTGAGTTTTTTTTTGCAAATTTTTAAACGATAATTTTTTAAAAAAATTTAAATTGAATTTAAATTCTCAACTTACCTTGTCTGCTGAGGGTAGGGTACTAACCAATTTTCCAATTCCTCTTTGTGGGTAATCGTAATGTGTTGTATTTGTGTGTAATGTTAGTAAGTTATTTGTTAGTATTCACTTTTGATATTTGTAATTGTTTCTGTTTTATTGTTAGTGCACTATGAAGTAATTGTTTTTGCACTTTATATTTTTTAATTTTTGTCACTATATGTATTTTGTTCTTTAGTATTTTGTTGCTGTTGCTTACGAACTCTGCTAAACTTTTTATTTTTGTGTTCTTCACTTTTGTGTTCTTCACTTTTGATTTTTTCTTATTATTTATTAACGTTTATTTAATAAATATTTAGAATATAATACAAAACTTAAAATAAACAAAAAGTACAATGATTTGAAGTTTCAGTATATACAAAGTCACATTAAATGAGCTCCAAGCATCAATTTATAATAAAGTTAATTTGTTTCTTACTTAATAATAAACTTAAATTTAATAATATATTTATAATAAGTTAATTGGTAAGCAATAAGATTGACAAAAATCTTACTTGTATATAAGAAAAGATAAAAAGATAAGCTCAAGATTTCGAATTCAAAAAATTATAATTGCGTAAGCAACCAATATTTCCTAATATTCAAATTAGGTTTAATGTTTTTATCTTTCATATAAATATATGTATCAGGACTACGATTTTCTAATGTAAGCTCTTTACAGGTTATTGATTTTATATTGGATCTATAAATATGGTAATATATAGAAATACCATCCTCATTTTGAATAAATCAATTTCTATCAAGAAAAAGAAAAGCCTCAGGTGGGATGAATCCACTTTGTAGAGTTCTGGAGATGTACTCTTCAGAAACATAGTAGGGATCCATAATTAAATTATTTTCAATTGTACTTACATTGTTTAAATGTAGTTTCTTACAGTGTGAATAATAAAATGATTAAATCTAGATATTTTAGCTTTTTCATAGAGAATTTTGTTTGATATATATTTTTTGTAGTTATGTTTCTTGGTTGGTATAATGAAGTGCAACACCTGAGACACTTCCTTTCAAATATTCGTGTTTTCTCCATAGATGAAGGACATATGTTAAACCATATTTGGCAAAAGTATGATATAATTGAAGTCGCCGTAATCTAGTAGGTATTGCGGTGACTTATAAAACGAAAGGCCAGGGTTCGAATCCCCGGTTAGAAATCAAAAACGAAATATGAAAAAAAATATCATCGGCGACATCCTCTCAGCAGATTTCTAAAATTGTCATGAAAAGTTTCTCAAAAATCTGCCATTCGGAGTCGACTTTAAACTGTAGGTCCCGCCACTCATGTATAAAATTAACACACAAAACATAAGTGGTGTGAGAATCTAGGCCGTAATCCTGACTGAAGGGGCTGTAATGACCAATTATGTATGATGTATGTATGATATTAATAAGACCAATTTATTAATAATTTGGTACATAATAATTTTATATAATAATAATTTGTATATTATTTAGAATAAAATAATTTCTTATTATAAAGAATGCTTTTATTTATTCTGTCAACTTTATTTTCGGCGGGTGATAATATGGAATAACGTCGTCTGCGAAAGCTAAAATATTTTCCATTTTCTCTTATAAATCAAAAATGTATAAATTAAATAATATTGGGGAATTAACGGTGCCCTGTTGTAATCCGTTGACAATTGTAAATTTCCCAGTGCCTTTTCTTCCATAGACCGAAAAGGTTCTATTGTTCAGCGTCTTATGCAAAATGATTATAAAATGTAGAGGCAATTTAAATTTAAGGAATTTATATATTAAACCTGGTATCCAAATGCTATAGTAGCTTTTTCAAAGTCTACTAGGTAAGCACCGGTGTATAAGAATTTGTTAAGATTCCACTGAATATTTGAAACAAGCAAATGAATTGCATGTATCGTTGAATGTTTGTATTTAAAACCGAATTGTCTAAATTCTTGTCCTCTGTGATCTTCAAGATGATACAAATTTCAATTAACTTGCCGATGTTCGGAAGCAAGCTTATTGCCCTGAGATTTTTCAGATTGTTCGTATCCTTATTCCTCTTCGGTAAAATAACTTTGGCTAGCTTCCACGCACGAGGAAAGTGAGCATTATTCAGGTTGTTATTGCAAAGTATTCCATATTTGGATATTAAATCATCAGGCAAATTACGCAACACCACGTTGGGTATATTATTAATCCCCAAAGATTGGTTTGGTCTTAGTTTCCTAAAAATTGGCAAAACCTTATCCTGGGGTATAAAAAAATTATCTAATTGCGATTCTCTTAAGTCATCTGGCTTTTTCGAAGATGAAAATGTCGTCATGGTTGTGTCACAATTTTCATACTGATTTTTCCTCAATAAAAATTCAGTGAAAAAATGATCTACCTCCAGATGAACAGTATTATCGGGATCAATCACCTTAAAAGAGTGAGTCGATTCCAAAAAATGAACCAAATACGTCCAAGTTTTGCACTTCCTCATGTCATTTTCCTTTTCCAAAACTAGGGCGTCAATACCTTCTTATCAATCTTTCATCTTCTAAAGGAATTTTTATGATATCTAAATCAGAAGGCTGTAAATGCTTAAACTGGTTCCTAACTTCGTCAAACATATTAGAGGAGTCCTTTGGACTCGTTCTTGTAAGCCTTTCCTGAGAACGTCTATTCACCGAAATTGCAGAATTATCGTTTAAGAGCTATCTAATTAGTTTCAGATTCGCTTTAAGTGCACTGAATTCAGATTGTGTTAAAGAAGTTTGTAATCTATTGAAACGTTTTATCAAAGTATTTATCCTACTCTTCTCTCCTTGCAGTTTTCTAATCTTTGAATTAGTATATTTCTTAATCGAATCATGTGATTTACATCTTGGGATCGAAGTATCCATGGCCTTTGTAATATAACCATTCAGTTTACACAAATTTAAGACTATTTCATTATTACTTAGACTCCTATCTCCTGAAATTATTATATTTCTATTCATAAAAAAATTCCAATTTCTTCCAATTAGTTTTCCGAAAATTCAATTTAGACCCTGGTGGGTCACTAAAGAAAGAAAGTGGTTAATCATTCTCAACACCCAGTAATCTAATTTTAAATGCTTCATGATCACTGTCATATTCAAGAGTCTCAGGCGATTTATGGAATCATTATATACAAATCTAAATATGAGTTACCTACAATCTTTTCTCAATGTTTTTGCAATTTAGGTCCCCAGCAAGAATGCAATAATTTTTCATATTTTCATGATCTAGTGATTGAATAAGATTCAAGAGTTCTGATTTAAAAGAACTACAATTGTTTCCCGAGGGGTAATAGGCGGCTCTAATATAAAGATTTTTATAATGGTATTTTAACCACAGATGTTTCTAAGTGTTTAAATAAATATTTGTTAAATGTTTGTAATACCAAAATTTTATACCTCTCCTAATCAAAATAGCTGTTCCACCTCCCATTGTAAAATCCTTTCTATGATCACGAAGAATATGATAATTTTCGAACTTCAGTTTATGTTTCGGGTTTAGTTTCGTTTCGCTAATTAAAACTAAGTCGATTCTGTTTACTTAAAAATGTACCAAGATTGCATCTTCTACTTAACTTAATTAATGACTTAACATTTATGTGTATAATATTTAATTCTTTTACAATTGTTTCAGCCATAATTAATAATTAATTTAGCATAGAAAATATTTGGCTAATTTACACGACTTTGTATCGTGTATGTTGTATTGAATACACTTGGTTGTTTGTGAACGCTCAATGCTATGCTGTATTGTATATTTCTTCATAATTTTTGCCATTCAAACAATTTGAAACCAACACAACTTTTTAAAAACATATGAAAACATATACACATATTTTTCATTCACACAATTTGCTTGCACGAAACCAATACAACTTTTAAAAACATATGAAAAAAATGTGTATAAGTATATCGGATTTTTACATGAAAATTATCAACAACAAGCATACACTGTTGTATAGTCGTCCAACAATACACTCAATACAACTATACAACGGCTTATGTGAATTGACCGATTGTGTCTATTCTAGGCGATTGCAATTGTAGTTGTTTATTTAAATTAATAATGTGATTAGATAAATCCTGTACAGTGTTATTTAATTACTCTAAAATACTATTTATTGCATTGTTCGTATTGGGACTTTGCATTGAAAAATTATTCTTTATTAACGTAACTTAAATTATCGTTAAGAATAAAAGGAGAGTTTTTGGTTCTTCTATCTGAAAATTGTTGTTTTTTAGCTCGTAGTTTTTGCTGTAGTTCCTGATATTTAGGACAACCTTTATACGATGCTGGATGTCCGTAATTGTTGCATAAGACACAAAAAGCGTTTTTTTTTTGGTTTACAGGAACCTCCTTTAGCGTACATTTTCCGATTTCATGACGATCTTTTCACTTAACACAACTTCGTGGTAAGTAGCAGTTAAATGCCTATGGAAACTTGACAGTTTCTACATTGTGTTATTTCGGGTTTTCTAAGACCTTCCCAGTGGATACAATGATATAATAGACCCCTGATTATTTTAAGCTCATTAATTCTACTATTTCCACTTATTTGAACCATATAAATTGGCAAACTAAGCCATTTGCATCACCTTTTTTAGTTGTGAAGGGATTTTACTTTAATAAATTGGAGATTTTCACTTTCAATCTTTTTAATTCATTCAATATTACATTAGTACTCATATTGATAGAAAATAATAAATAGATGTAAAATAAATAATAATAAAAAGATTTAGTTTTTAGATTTTTTGGTGTGAAGGAAAAAAAATTTAGTTTTAGTTTCCAGCAGATATGCTCTAAATTTTAGAGTAGTCTCTGTAGATGATGTGAGTAACTGAGTTTTATTATTTTTATATTCTCTTATATTAAACTCTTTAATATTAAGACCATTCTCTCTATAACAGAGTTAGGATCCACATCAAATATGTTTAACGGAGGTGTTTTTTATTTTTGTTTTGAGAAACATCTGTTTTTTCTACGTTGCAATTGTTACTATTATTATTATTGTTGTTTCCATCGGTTGGAGAATTGGTAGAAATTGCATTTTTGGATATTGTGGGACTTTCTCTCCCTTGCACATGATTTTAAGACTTTTGTATTATTTCTTTATTGCAGTTATTGTCGTCGACAAGAAGTGCCCAATAATTATTTTTAATTATTTAGTAGCAGATTCCAATTTATTAACACTTTTTCTTTTCCCACATTCTCTGTTGTTGTTGTATCACTAGACATGTTAATTGTATTGCTTTTCTCATTGTTTTTAGCTGAGAAAAGAGCATCGTGCTCACTCGTAATTAATTTGAGGTGTTCTGTTTTTAATATAGAAGCTCAGTTCACAACCTTGGCATTTAGATGGTAAATTTATACCGAGAGGATCTTCACACGAGTGAATAAATTTCCAAACCCTGACTTCCAATATGACATTATCATCTCTAACAACTAATAATAATAACATCCACAACACACATCAATATTCGCAATAAACATCAACACAAACACATTCATCAACATCTTCAATATATTTGATTTAGATCCTTGAAGTTCAGGTGACTGTTGATCCTCGAGCAAGACTATACTAAAATAACCCAATAATCTCTACGCGAGTGCGCTACACAGAATATTATAAAAACATAAAAATTATAAAATAAACAAACAGAATAATAGAAATTGTGAACTAATAAATTGTGCGAAACTTAATATTGTAAATTAACAATAAATATTGTTACCAAACATAAATAAAATACGTTTATAACGTTTTTAAAATATATACACACACATTAACAAACAATTATCTACCCTACCCCCATTTACCCCTGAACTAACTCTCACCCTATAACCCGTATGTTCATGGTCCTCCAAGGAAAAAGCAGAGACAGTGACTTGAGGTATTAATACAGTCCACATAAAAAACCCATAACCCCTCTAAATTGTGCAAATTTTAACCCCACCCTAATTTTAAAATCACCCTAAGGTATATAACCGCAGAAAACCCTAATTTTAAAATTTTAATAAAAACCAAAAATTAAAAAGTTAAATCTAGAACGATAAAGGTGCAGTGCATTTAATTAGTCAGTGCAAAAGTGATATAAATAAACAAAATTAAACTAAACACACATGCACTAACAAGCAGTGTAAAACTTAAATCACCCTATACAAAAAACGTAATAAAAGTTCCTACAAACAAAACGCAAATCAAAAAGTGCTTAAAAGTATTTAATCAAAAATTAACACAAACAAAAAAAGTGCTTAACAAAAACAAGTATAAAATAGCAAAGAACAACTTTAAATCAATAATAATTACATCACACATTAAAATTACATACAAATTCAAATACGTAACAAAATAAAAAAAAGAAGATTAAAAAATTTAAAATAAAAAAGAAAACGTAAAGTTCATAAAGGATCATAGAAACAATATACTCTATGTATATTTTTTTTATTTATTATATTATATTTTCTTTTATATTTATTATTAAAAAAAAAATAAAAAAAAGTGAAGAACACAAAAATAAAAAGTTCAACATAGTTAACAAAAAGTACCAACAAAATACATATAGTGACAAAAATTAAGAAATTAAAAAATATAAAGTGCACCACTAACAATTACATTCCAGTACAGTTCAATAACAATAACAATTACAATATAACTGATTACTAACAAATTAACATTATTAACATTACACACAAACCAACAAACACTACACAAAGAGGAATTGAAAATAAATTGGTTTGTACCCTACCCTCCGCAGGCAAGGTAAGTTGAAAATTTTAAATTTACAATTTTTTTAACTTTGTTATATTTTTTTTAACGCGAAAATTTAAAACGTGCGTAAACTTGCAATAGGAAATATTATCTATTAAATCACCCACCCAATAAATACCCTTTTTCTTAGATAATATTTCCAAAATATTGTACGGAACAAATAATGCCGTTCTCTTGGTGTAGTGTCTTAAAAACACAAAGATTACCCAAATGCAATTTTGTCTGCTAATTAGATTTATTTCAAAATTGAAATAAATTTTTTAAAAAGAATTCACACAAGGTAAATCTATTTACTATCAAAATTTACTAACATTTTATTCAGTCCTCTGCGTATTAAATTTTAAAATAAATTTGTAAATATTCAGACAAATCCGAGAATTACGACAACTCAATGACCCTGAAGTATCCAATTCAATAAATTTTTATGGTCTCTCCAAAAATGTGAAATCTGCCAAAAAATTCTATAGGACATCTATAATTTCCATAGATGAGTCTGTAGAAAACTTACCAAAATTCAACCTAACCCACCTCAAACTCACACAACCCACCCACCCAGTTGGTTTAATGTACCCCTTTGCGATTAATGCAAACATTTAGTGGGGATTTCAAGTCTTGGGCCTCTTTCAGAGACCTATTCAAGGCTATTTATGGCAACAATATCCGCCTAAGTGGAGTAGAAAATATTTTCTACCTTAAAACTAAGAAATAGTCGACAACGCACCCTTAAATAATGAAGGCTTTCTTATTGCTTGGACCCAACTGGTAACTCAATATGAAAATAGAAGGATGCAAATTAATGCACAAATTAAAACCCTTCTACATTTACCAGCGGTAAACACTATATGCAGTGTTTCAATGACGAACCTTCAGAGAAAGATAAATTGCTGTATTGCAAACTTAATACATTGGAGATAGATATGGATAACGAAATTACCCATGGAAGCCCGAAGATAATTTGAGAAGACTTTAAAGGATTGCGCTGATGTGGATGTATTTTTAACAAATGCATTGAAAGAACTCACTCCTTTAAGTGGTGTTCCGGAAAGTAACCCTAACTCTAACTCAAGCACCCATCTAAAATCCCAATTCTTACAGGAATCAAGAATCGATTTGACAGAAGGGTAAAGACGTTCCACAATGTGACATAAAAAAGATACCTGATCCACAGGAAAAATTCAATTCCAAAGCAAACCGCCGAATACAACTCAAACCCACCCAAATACCCATAATTACCCAAAAACCCAAGAAAAACTCGATGTTTCACTGTGCAAAATGTGCAAAAATAGTCACACTTTGAGGAAAGTAACTGAAAGAATTGAATTAGTAAGTCAGAATTCTATATGTTACAATTTTCTGGTCATTAGCCATATGGTATCAGAATGTCACAGTATATTTACATGCAGATATTGTGGCGGCAGACATAATACCCTACTACACAAACACTAACCCCCCAATATGGCGATTAACTCTCTACGTTAAATGGAGTACAGTCTTTCTCTACCCAATCAAGCAAAACTCAATTAGATGACAGAGCTAAATTATTAGACACAGCTGCCTAGAATATTGTAGCTGCCTCGTAGTCGCCGTAGTCTAGAAGGTAGTGTGTTGGCTTATTAGACGAAAGGCCAGGGTTCGAATCACCGGTCAGACATCAAAAAATATATATGAAAAAAAATTTCTTTGGCGTCTTCCTCTCAGCAGATTTCTGGCAAAAGCTCTGAGAGTAAATAAAATTGCCATGAAAAGTTTCTCAAAAATCGTTCGGAGTCGACTTTAAACTGTAGGTCCCGCCACTCATGTATAAAATTAACACACACAACATAAGTGGTGTGAGAAGCTAGGCCGTAATCCTGACTGCAGGCCAATTATGTTATGTATGCCTTGAATATTATAATACACGGTGAAAAATATTCTGCTAGAGCTCTTATTGACCCAGCTTCAAATATTTCATTCATTTCTGATAAGCTAAGGCGCAAATTACACCTACCCACCCTACCCATAGTTGCTGAGATCTCAGGTTTAAATGAGGTTGTTTCAGCATGTTCAAATAAGATGTGTGATATAGACCTTGGTTCTAACACGATTAAGGATTTTGCACTGAATATTCAAGTAATTGTAGTCAAAATACTCACCGAAAATTTACCCACCCAAAATTTGAAGCCTACTTTCATAAAAGAGTTAAACAGAATCCCATTAGCTGATCTTAAATTTTATGAAAGCAGCCCAGTTGGTATTGTAATTGGTAGCGATTTTTACCAAATTATCAGAGCTGGAGTTAAGAAAGATATTCTTGGTATATTAGTAGCTCAAGAAACCGAGTTTGGTTGGATTTTAACCGGACCAACCCTATAACAAGATTTAGTTGTTTCAATCTTGAAATGGCGCCGACATTACTAAAATGTATAGGTACATTCTATGAAATCTTACCCATACACCCTATCAGAGAATTTTATTCCGTAAAAGCGTCAACGAACCTAAACATTTGGCGTTAGCTATGAGAACCCTAAGCAGATTGCAGGATATCCACCCAATTGCATTTGAAATTTTGAGAGATAACATGTACGTCGATGAAGTACTAGCCGGTGCTCACACTGTTCGATAAGCTGAAATCGAATCTGCATTCGGTGGAATCCAAAAGAAGACAATTTTTTTTGTGAGGCTCCCAAGGTAGAGAGAAAAGCAGCCTACACTAAGCGTGCCTACCTGACGTCGCTAAACTTTTTGACCAAGCTGGTTGGTTAACACCAATTATCATATTCGCCAACATAGTAATGCAGTAAATTTGGCGGGATAATACAGCTCGGGATGAATGTCTTAACCTACTCACTCTTATTAAATGGCACAAGTTTCTGCAGTTCTATGACAGCACTGACAATATTCGGGTTCCTAGATGGATACATTTTTCACCTTCAGAAAAATTAAGTTTCATGGCTTTTCAGATGACTCTGAAAAAGCATACTCTGCGGTTTTATACGCACGAGTTATACCCACAACCGAACCTATGTCCGTAACTCTACTCTTCGCTAAGACGTGAGTTGCACCCATCAAGGTCATTTCATTACCGAAATTGAAACTTTGTGGTGCAGTATTTCTGGACGGACTCCGCAATAGTTTTGGCATGGCTCGAAAAACCCCCTACTAATTGAAACACCTTTATGGCAACCCGAGTGTCTGCAATAGCCGAAGCGGTAGGAACCAAGAACTGGACTCACGTGGGCTCTTGCGACAACCCAGCCGATGTTGCCAGTCGTGGTTGCACCGCAGAAGAACTAAAGGACGACAAGCTTTGGTGGAATGTGCCAACTTGGTTAAAGGAAGATTCGACAAAGTGGCCAACCACACATTTACCCTCCGAAACTCAAGCTGAAGCTGAAACTGGAGACCCAAAACCATCCAAGAACTTTACTCACCCTACCCAAGACAGTTTGGAAATATTTTCTAAATGGTCCAAAACTTTTAGAATATTGTCGTATGTCTATCGATTTTGTGACCACGCATCATGTACTCGAAGAAGTAAATTTCGACATGAAAGCATAGTTCTGATTCGAAAAAAATCACAATCTATTGGCGAAAGATTCAGTAGATTACTAACCCTCCCAAGTATTAAACTTGATGCGTATGGGATCAAAACTACCTGTGATGGATTAATAGTTCTTTGTGGACAAAATATTTCAATGAGGAATATGACGGTCTGAATATATCGAATTTACTAACCCATACATCCTTAATAATCACCCACTACTCACCCAAACACTTGTTACATACCCTAATTCATACCCAGAACACCCGCAACTATTATTACTCACCCAAAGACTCATTTCAGATTCCACCCGACAAGAAGTTATGGATGATTTATAGGTCGGAATTGAAAGCCTGTACCCATGGAAGACCCTGAAATCCCGAGAGAAAAAATTAATACTCATACCCATTTTTGGAGCAAATAAAAATAATTTGTTTCTATTCACAAGTTGCTGGCCTGGGAGGATCTTCACAAGAGTGAGTAAATTTCCGCAACCCAAACCCTAACTTCCAATATGACAACATTATCATCTCTAACAACTAATAATAATAACATTCACAACACATATCAATATTCACAATACACATCAACACAAACACATTCATCAACATTTTCACCATAATTGTTTTAGATCCTTGAAGTTCAGTTGACTATCAATCCTCGAACAACACTAAACACTAAAACTCCAAAATCCCTATACGAGTGTACTGTACGATGTGTTATGCTTTTATATTACAACATTAACAAATTGTGAACAAATTTATTGAATTTTTTAGAATTAACATTAACATTGAATTTGCAATAAATTTTAATAATCAAAATAATAATTGTGAAATAATACATATAAACGAATTGTGAAGAAACACATACAAACTGTGAAATTAAATATAATAAACTAAAATAAATTTTGTTATACATAAATATAAACAAACATACATACAGCCTGCTTACCAATATACTAACCCTCACCCTATAACCCGTATGTTTATATACCATTGTAAATATTTGCCGTTAATTGTAAGCAGTTTTTTGTTTATCTTTCCAACACTTATTGCAAACTACTCAACACATAGCTGACTATAAAAAAATACTTCGACTTTATTCCTTAGTGTGCGGTTGTGTGTGGCCTTAAAGTGCAGTTGTGTAAAATAATAAAACATAAAAATAAGGCGAATGGAAGCCTAAAAGAACTTCATTAATGGACGAAGCTACGGAAGAGATTATATTCTAGGGTATGTTCTGTGAAATTCATTTCAGTTTTAGATGAGCTGGCAGAAAATTTATCTCTTGTGATGGAATGCCGACGAGGATTTTTTACCTTTAATTGTCGAGCATCTTCAAAATAATTTACAATTTTATTTATTTCTGTACATTTTTTATTCGGCTTTTCTCTCTTAATTCGATTTTTTATGTTGTACGTTTCCATTTTTTGGAACTATTTTTCAATGTTTTTATTTTTATGATCAGCTGTTCATTTGTTTAAGTATGGCAATATGTTGGTTAAATGTAAACAACGGTTTTAAGTGTGGGATATTTGCCAAACCGTGGCAAGTAGGGATGCCAATCGAGAAATCCCGGTATTTTCTTGATTCGCAAATCCCGAATCCCTGGATTTTTTTAAAACTTGTTCCAGGATTTTTTAAAACTTGTCCTGGGATTTTCGGTATTGAAAATTGATACATATATACTTTATAAAGTATGAAAAAAATGAGTTTACAGCACTGTTTTTTATTTAATATTACATTAAATAACACCCATGTAGTTTTGCAAGCGTATCATGCAATAATTAGATAAATATGCTATATCACTCGCCAGCGAATTGGACGATAATCCAACTTCTATTGTTAAGATGCTAAACGTTGCCTCCGATGTACAATAAAATCTGTTAACATATCTGATGATTCCAACTTTCTACAGAAATAGACCTATTCTACAGAATAGACCTGCATAGAGCTATCTTGAAATCATTTTGCCCACAAATAGATTGCGAGAGATGTTTTTCAGCCGCAACGTATTCTTACGAAAATGGAAATGGTGTAACATCGTTTAACATTAAAATATTTAACAAAAGCTACAAAAACAAAACAACGGACTTGTTTACTTCATTAACTGAAATAAAACAATAGCATGAGTATAACGAAAAAAAAATATGCAAGTAAACAACAAACAACAACAACAGCAAGGACAAACGTAAACAACCTACACTAATAACAAGCATGCAAACATATTGTTACGAAAGTGGAAACGGTATAACATCTTAATGTTAAACAAAAGCTACAAAACCAAAACAAATTACTTGTTTACTTCATTAACGAATAAACAAAAATAAAACAACAACATCAATACTAAGAAAAAGGAATAAACAAATGAACAACAAACAACAACAACACTGAAGGAACGAACGTAAACAAGATACAATAACAACAAACAAGAAAGCATAAAGAAATGTAAACATGTGTACATTTACAGTGATTTCGAGCAGGCCAAGCCTCGAACGTTCGCCTTCAAGAACCTTCATCAGACTGTTACGTCGCTATATAGAAGGCAAGGTAAAGCATTCAAAGTCGGAGTAGAACTTCAGTCAGTCTTGTGTGAAGACGCGTTGCGTGTGAAGGAAATCAATTGTTATTGTTTATCGCAGAGGGCATAAACAAAAGGAATAACAAATAAAGCAATTGCTGCTGTTAGAATCAGTTGTGAACAGTGGCACACAAAATTGTGTGAATAATAAAGGATTTAATTAAAATTGAACACAAATTTATTTTTATTTTTATTAGCAATCTACGAGCCTAGACTTCAAACGTTTTTAAAGGGTAAAAGCGTAACAGTATGTTCGCAACAACTTTAAGGCTCTTCGAATAAATATTGGAGGCTTTGATCCTTTTAAAAATTACTTAAAATAATGAAAGTAATTAATATTATTTAGTTCAACACTAAATAGTGTTCTTAAAAAGGTAGATATTTGTTTCTTCACTAATGCGTTAATGTATGTATGTATTCGCAGATTAATTATTTTTATTTTTATTAATTTATGCTTTTTGTCACTTTTTGTTCTGTTTATTTGTCTTATAACATATGTATTGTGAAAAAGATCAAAAATTAATGAAATTTGTAATAAAACAATTGTTTTTAGTATACACATATTTCGGGATTTTTTGATTCATTTCATCCGTAATCTACATCCAGCTATCATGAAAGTTGATCGCGACTCCCGGTTTGTGTATTGTTTTGGAATGAAAATCTATGTAATATGTATTTTGTTTCTTTTTTTTGAGCTTTTGTGTTTTCTTTTTGATTTTAATTTGCAGACGTCGACACTAATATTCCCCGGTGACAAAAGATCTTCGGGTTTTTGCATATATAGGACACGAATATCAACAATATTCGTTAAAATGAGCATAAAGTTGCATTCAGTTGCTTGCCAGCTTCTAAACAAGAAGGTTCACGTCGCTTTTTTTCTAGTTTCAATTATACATCCAAAAAAATATTACAGTAGGATTCACTAATAACAATTAGAAATGATCCCCATTTTTTGAAGAATATTTGTTAAGTTAAATACCCAGTCTTGAGGAATTGGGTGCTACACATTTTTTTCTATATTTTCCACTACATATATATATTACACTTAAAAATATTAGGTTACACTTGAAAACTTTACTAACAATTTTTCGCTCTCACAAATGCACTTACATTTTTGTTATGTTCTCTTTGTGCTGACGTGTGTACATTTATTTCGAACTTATTTTTTACTGTTTTATGTATTTTGAATTTGTTATTGTAATTTTAATATGTGTTTTCTTATTTTTTGCTGTTTTATGTGAGTGCTGTTTTTGTTAATGCACTTTTTAGTTAATGTGATTTTTTGTGATTATTATCTGTGTGAATAGTTAATTTTTTAATTTTTTGATTTATACTTTTGAGTATTTTGTTCACTTTAAGGGTAGGTTTTGTGAATTTTGTCCATGTATATTTTTCATTTTGTAGTTTTAATTGTCACTAATAATTTAATATAGGGTAATATATTATCTGCATTTTTTAAGGGTAGGGCAAAATTTATACAACATTAGGAGTTATGGAGTGTATACAGTCCACAATAAACTCCATATTAATATTAAATTACTGTTTCTTGTTCTTTCTTGAAGAATCGAGGCTTTTACGGGTTTAAGGGAGTACGGGCTTAAGGGTTTAGGGTTGAAGTCACCGTTGTCTAGTAGGTAGTGTGTTGGCTTATTGGATGTGAGGCCTCGGTTCAAACTCCAGGTCAGACATCAAAATGAAAATATCAAAAAATATTTCTTCGGTGACTTCCTCTCAGCAGATTTCTGGCAAAAATTCTGAGAGGAAATAAAATTGCCATGAAGAGTTTCTCAAAAAATCTGTCGTTTGGAATCGACTTTAAACTGTAAGTCCTGCCACTCATGTATAAAATTAGCACACACAACATCAGTGGTGTGAGAAGCTAGATCGTAGTCCTATTATGTATGTAAGGGTGTAGGGTTAGTATTAGGTTAAGAGGGGGTAGGGTGTATAAATAGCGGAAAGTACACAAACCTTTTGAATTTTATGTGTTCGTCTGTATTTTAATAACTAATGTTATAATGAGATTTATTTTGGGTTTTATTTAAAACGTTAAAAAAAGATTTTTATGTTCTTATTCAATACAATATTAATATAATTTAAGATATTAGTTTTATTCACTATCTTTTCATAAGACCTTTTAATTTAATGTAAAATTTGTTATTAAATTCAAAATGTTCAGTAATTTTATTCACTATTTCTTTTATTTGTTATTCAAAACTATCACTTTTCACAAGCGAGGTCTGTTTTTGGCTTGCTCGATATTGATAATCAACTGATCACCAAGGATCTAAGCAATTATGTTGAAGGTGTTGATGAATGTGTGGATATGTGTATATTGTGAATGTTGATATGTGTTAGAGATGTTATTGTCATTATGTGTGTAAGGCATATTGGAAGGCAAGGTTAAGGTTAAATAAATTTTTTTACTCGTGTGAAAATATGGTGTACCGAAAATAATCGTAAGTGATAAAGGATGAACTAAATATTAATTTATCGTGAGAAAATAATATACAATTAATAAGTACTGATATACAGAAACATTCAAAACGTGATTATGAACAAATTTAGCAAACATATAATCTAAGAACGTTTGTTGTAATGAGCCAAACGCGAAGCTTTTGCGGCAATACGTTCCAAAATATCATTAACAAAACTGTTCATGATGCTCTTGCCTTTGAAAAATACCAGTATCTGGATGTACCTGCTTCAACACTTTGTAAATGTAGATAACATAACTTTCCTTACGCTTGCGTTTCATATTGGTAATCAGAATAATGGTAATCAAATTGTTTTGTGGAGTAGGGCCTGTGTAAAGGACATCGTTTACAGCATGAACTACAGCATGATGTGGTAGATAAGAGGAATAGTATTTATCTTGAGACACAATTTCCTCATGCGATGTTTCCTCCATATGATCTAGATCCAAATATTCCCGTGGAACTGAATGATATTCAAACTGTAGCTCAGGATCCTTGCCCAAAGTTTTCTCCATTCGAGAGTATTAAGCCAACGGAATGAAATGTATGTGAATTCTTTCTGCACAATTGTGCTATGAAATGGTAATCTCTGATATAGAGTATTATACTTATGCTCTCTTATAACTTCAACGAAGTTATTTATTTGTTTCTATTTTTCTTAGTACAGCAAGTTACATTGCATTCTTTTCTTTTGTGTTTTTTTTTTTTCTTTTTTTTTATTACACTCGCGGGAAAAAATAGTTATATCGAATAATTTATTTTTAACCGTATATAAATTAAAACTTTACTGCCCACTGGTTGGTCTGTTCCCTCATCCACCAAACCTTCGTTTCTTGTCCCTACTATGTCCTCAATTAATTTTTTATCTGTTCTTCTTGTAGGTTGTTCAGACCGATAGGGTCAGCTGAGCTGGAGGCTCCACTTGGTTGTTTCATAATCAAGGCCCTATTTAATCTTTTTGTAATTTCGTCTATTGAATCGTCCGGGTTTAAGGTCTCTTTCGTGTAATATGTGTGATGAAAGAAAATTGACCCTACTTAATTAATTTAAATATCCGATTAATCAGTTTAATATAATTTTTACTTTTTATTTTCTTTTTTTTGATTCACCGACAAAATTTATTGGCTTTAAATTTTAATCTTATCAACAAAATTTTATACTTTTTATAACAATACTTACATATCTTATTCTTATGAAGATAGTAATCGCTGCATGCCTTCGATTGCCATCTTCCGAAAAATGAAAGTGGTTGTGTTGCTCTTGTTGACTGGTCTTCTGACTCTATTATTTCTTTTTCTTATTTATCCGGTATTAAGTAGGGTAGTGTCTTTTAACAGGCTTTATTTTTCTTTGAGGATTTTTTAAGTCTTTTTTTATTTTAACACGTTTTAATTTTTTTGTTTGTTTTTTTTTTTCAACTATTTTCTCTTTCTTCACTGTTATTGAAACGATTTTAATCACATCTTAACTTTTTAGTTTCTGTTTTTATATTTTCCGAAATGAAAATTTATTTAATATTTTTTAATTTTACTTTAATTTGTTTATAATTCTTTTATTGTAATAATTATCACTTTAATTATTATTACTCCACGATCGCGTTCGCTTGCTTGCCAGGCTTCGGCTTAACCCTCGATCCTTTTCGTCTCTCAAGGACTACTAAGGGGCCTGTAAAGGCTTGACTGTTTTATTTTACCGAAGGACCTTTTCAGGTTCTTTTTATTTTACCGATGGATTTTTCAAGTCTCTTTTATTTACCGAAGGACCTTTTCAGGTCCCTGCTCGGGCCCAATTAAAACGTTTACTTTAAGTTTTTATTAAAAAAAATATTTTGTTATGTGTCTTGCGACAGACAACAATTTTACTTGACGGTAAAAATTAATGACTGAAAATTTCTTATTTTCTACCCTAACATAATTCCTGCATTTGTATGGTCACTCCACTTATGGCGGCTCGTGTTACATGCGTGAAATAATTCTGGAATATGACACCCAGACATGTTGTCAGCAGATTTGATGGGAAATGGATTTATATATATTGTTTAAATATATTTTGTGTTAACTCCTCCCTCCTTAAATACAATCGTTTAAAATACATGAAGATTGTAGATGCTTGATTGTTTTTCCATTTTTGGTTCTGAATCAGGTGTTTCATTTATCTCTAGATCGGCTTCTATTTCTTTCTTTGGGGTGTTTCAGGTGTTTCATTTACGTTTAAAATTTTTTCCACATTTTTACAGCTACAATGGTTCCAATGCCAGCAACTGATGTAAATGCCAAAATTATTGCCATAATATTGTTTTTTGTTTCCAATAACTTTAACCGTTTAATATTTCCAATGTTTATTCTCTGCTACCTTTCTAATAAATGTACTTCCTCTATCTTGGCTTTAATCCCTTTTGGTTGTAGAAAGGCCGGAAGGGGTTTAGCACCACTTACTTCGAGTAGTATTCTTGTTCATCGATTTTTATTGTTGTATTAAAGCATTTTACCAAATATGTCCCATTTAGTTTTATTCCTTCATCGTTTGTTGTGATTTTATCGTTGTGTTGATTTAGTAATATTAGATCGATTCCGATTTGTTCTACAGTGGCTACGTGATCATTATTTATCTGAGTGCAGTTCCATACTTAAATATGTTGGTTATACAATAATCTAATCTCTACTATATCATTTTTACTACATATGGTTATGTCATTATAATTTTTACATTCATCTTTAATAGCAAATAGAACATTCTGACATTTCAGTATTTTATCGAATTTAATTTTACCAATTAGATTACCAAATTTCACAGGTTTTGTTAAATACATTTCACAAGTATCAGTATGTGTGTTTGGAATGCTTAAGATATATAAAATTTCTTTATTATTCGTTACAGTTTTTACATTTCCAAAGGTAAGTAATTCACCTATACTAAATATAGGTATATTATAATTTGTTAAAACATTATTCAAAATTTCGATTTCTGTTTTCGATAAGATAAATTAATTTACAATATTACCTTTGTATAGCATATTCAATGTTTTGTAACTCTTTTTCAATTAAGTTTTATTTTCATTCTAAACTAATTATTAGTGCAGTGTTTTAATATTTTTTTCTAACATTCAATATTTCATTAGTAATATTAGATATTTCTTGGATTCTATCAACAGTCAGTTCGTTTATTACCATCTGTCTATTAATATTCTACAAGAGATTGTTAGTTTTTTGTATCAGAATTTCATAGTCATGACTATCGCGTGTGCCTGCAATCCACTTCCATGCAGTACCATTAGCATCTATTGCCCTTTTCATTTTATTCGGACTCAGACGATTGAGAAGTCTCCTTATCCCAAGGGTTTGTTGTTTTAAAAACGGATGGATCGGATGACCATATGCAATATGATTATTCAATACAGATTCCAGATTGTCTTTTAAATCTCGGTTTCGATCTATATTCATTGTATAAAAATAAATGTTCCATTTTGTCTTCTTGCTATCCCAGTACGAGTATAGATTTAGAGTAGTCGAGAATGCTGAGGTCTGCCGAAACAGTTACCAAAAATAGTCTGAAAAAGAAAATTTAAAGAAAATTATGCATATTTTTTTATTTAATTCCTTATATGACTTTTATGAATGAAATGAGCGGTTGTACCGCGGTTCTCTTTTACTATTTCTTCTTTAAGCCTGCTATTTAAATTTGTACATAATCTCTTGTTGGTCTCTACATAGAATGAATAGAGTGATTATTTTCATTCACGGATCTTTCCAGTAACTCGTCAAAGTCTCTGGTAGTTCCTCCTTGAGGCATCTCATTATTTTCGCCAAAGTGGAATGGAACCGTTCTATTTGTTCATTTGGTCCACTTTTATAGGAAGGTGTAGTAAAAATATTAATTTTTAAGTAATCTTTCATCATAAATAGAATAGAGGGTGAATTCAAAGAAGGTTCATTGTCCATTACTACATTCTTTGGTACCCCATAGAGAAATAAAAGTTCCATAAGTGGTCTTTTAATGCCCTCAATTGATCTACCGCTAAGTTGTTTTACGTGCGCGTACTTTGAGAACTTATCAATTGAAGTCAGAATTAGTTTTTTATCGGTTGCAAATATTTCTATGTGAGTTGTATGTCCAGGATATGTTCGCATGGGTGTTTCACCAAGTTCCGGTGTATTTGTATGTCTTTCATATTTATTCTTTTTGCAAATTGAGCACAATTTTATTATTCTTTTTATTTTCCGTGCAATACATGAAAAATAATATTTTCCCATAATCTGTGTTTTAATTTCTTTTTCATTACGATGAGCCCTTGAATGCTCCTCGACAATTATATTTTCTTGATCATTCTCAGCTATTATGTCTTCAACAACCATTTTTGTAAATCTACGTTTGTAATTTGAGAAATGATCTACGTAAATGCTCTGAACTTTTCCCATTATCGATTATGGAGTTTTAATGCCATTTATTGCGGATGGATTAAGGGTCTCTTAAGGATAGTTATGAGTTATTTCAATTATAAATTGATATGAAGCTACTTCTCCTATGCTTATAAACAATTGATTTTTAAACTGGAATTTCAACTCTTGGTATAAGATTTTCGCTTGAACTTTCAGCGCTGTGTTGAGTCATAGTAGAAGGACTAGATTGGTCTTCAAGGGCGTTCAATCCCGAGAGATTTCTGAATAACGGGTTGGCCACTACGTTAGTGCTACCTGGTTTATATCTTAATTCATAATTATATTCCTCGAACATACATTTCCATCTTTTCATTTTCGAATAACTATTACTTAGAGTATAAGTAAGTTAACGGGTGACAGTTCTTTTAAACAGTCATTTCCTAATATTGCATCAAATGAATCAAACGCTGGTAGTAAATAAAAT
>QOCX01002084.1:2277-25185 GCA_005959815.1 Sarcophaga bullata | reverse complement strand
GCTGCATATATAGTGACTGATGTCACTACCTTCATCAGTAACCAAATCCTCTCCTGTTTTGGGCCCCCTAGGTTAGGCATTATTCGGGCAAGTGCACATGTCATCGCCGTTTTTGCTTGTGTGTCTTTTTTCTTTTGTTGTAAATGCAACAATACCTCAGACTGTACATTTTGATGAATTATTCGAATCATTGGAGTCACTTCTGAGTATTATAAGTATTTTTTCCAAATCTATGAATCTGAATAAGTAAGCGTATGAATCAAACACATTTCGAATGGTAATGAGTTTGATGTCAACGTTGTACTCATACTCATTTCAACTTGTACTTATAAATCAACGTTGTAGTGAGTACGAATGAATCAGAGTAGTTAAATTTCAATACTGTTGACTCACTCATACTCAAAATTTCATGAGTACTTACGAGTAGCGAAAAAGTGATTCATTGCTGATCTCTGTTATTGATTGGTTACCAATTGTATCTCTTTTCTTTGTAATTAAAAATTTAAATTTTTTTAATTTTTAGGAAATTTAATTTAAAAAAAAATTTAATTTTTCGAAATCTCTTTGGAAACAGTGTAATACTTGTTTGTGTTTTTTTTTAATTTGATTTCCAACAAAAGATGAAACAATTTATTACCTTCGCTTCTGTTTGACATTTTGACATAATGTTGTGTGTTGTATGTTGTGTTGTGTTGTGTTGTGTGTATGCCTGTTTCTGTTCATGTTTTATAAGGGATTTACAGTTGATGCGATTGAAAGTTTTTCGGTCTTTACTCAGTATTTTATTATAATGCCTTGCCTATATATTATTATGGTTGTTGGCTGTCGCCTAACAATTTGTATTGGGATATACCGCAAGAGATTGAGCTTCTTGATGCCTCCTAGCACTCATCGCTGGCAGCTAATTAGATTATTTGTCAATTTGAGTTGGGCCGATATTTATATTCATCATCAACTTGTTTGATTGTCTATTTGTTGTTTTGTGAACATGAAATCTTTTTTCTGTGTTACATCTGTGTGTTTTACCCTTCCTCCCCTGCACATTAACTTTTCTTCCTAAGTGGAATGAATGGTGGTGGTGGCAAGAAATGAATCTTATAAGTTATTTGATGCCTTGTTGAAATCGTTGACATTTTCTTTCTTTTCTTGGTTTTTTTTTTTGTTATTAATTTCGACAAATACTGGAGTGTTGATTTGATTTGATAAAGGAGGGCAAGTTCGAATTTAATTAGATTTTCAAATTACATGTGTTAGATTATGTTGCGTTGTTTGTCTTCTAAATGCTGCACATTTGATTAAAAAATTTCTTTATTTTTGTTTTGTTTATGCGGAATAAGACATCCTTTAAATGTTCGCCACGTCTTCTCTGGGTTGTGTGCTTCCGAAATGTCCAATTTTCCATTACTGTGTCGCTCAAATCTTTCTAGATACTTTTGTTGTGGTTTTCATCGGATTGTTGTTTTTACGCGGCGGGTTCCAAGCCCTACGCAAAATCCAAATTTAACGTCCAGGTGATTAGACGTCGCTACACGTATTAGTTAACATCTAGCGGGTGTGCTCATCCCCCTCATCCAGGAGATGCCACGAGGAGGCTGCATGTCAACTTGAATACAGCAAGACAAGGGTTGTCCTGATGGATCGTCCACTTTGACCACAGTCAGAAACGTTTCCTTGTTTGCATGCAATCCATCCCCTCCCTTGCTACTGTGGCCTCAATAGGCAATTGAATAACAGAGACCTCTCTTGTGTGACGAAACTAATGCTCTACAAGACGCTCATTCTACCCGTGCTTCTGTATGGCGCAGAGACATGGACCTTATTAAGCACTGATGCAGCAGTCTTGACAGTATTCGAGAGAAAAGTCCTATGTAAGATATTCGGTCCCGTGCGAGTTGGCGAAGATTTCCGCATCCGATACAACAGTGAGCTGTGTGAGCTCATCAACGACATAAACGTTATGCAGCGTATTAATATCCAGCGACTGCGCTGGCATGGCCTTGTCGTTCGAAAGGAGGGGAATGCCACGGCGAGACGGGGATTTGATGCCGGAATCTGCGGAAGTCGGCGAAGAGGACGACCTTGCATGCGTTGGAAGAACCAAATCGAGGAAGCCCTATCATCGATTGGTGTGACCAACTGGCGTAGGCGCCAAGAAGCAGAGGCGCCTGGAAGAATGTGTTGCGGCAGGCCGAAATCCGTTAACCGGGTTGTTATGGCCAATTAAGTAAGTAAGTAAGTGTCGCTGAAATCAGGCGGAACTTATTCTAAATCACGAACATCTGCGACTTATGAAAACCTCCCAAGAAAACTTGACGTGATCAAATAGCACGATCTCGGCTAATTTTTCATATCGTGTGAGCTGACCATGCCCTCAAATCGCTGGAGCAGAATATTCGATGTTTTATGAATTGTTTGATATGAAGCGCCATAAAATTGAACTCACACGTCGTCGGTGTGGATTATTCAATTCAGGCCAAACAAAAAACAAAAAAAATTATGATCATCATCTCTATATGTTCGCCGTTGACAATGATGACTTGGGCAACATCGTTCTCAATCTTCACAAAACCACTTTTTCGCCTCAAATTTTACAATTTTTTTGTTCACGTACACCTTAATCCAGAAATGGGCCTCATTGCCAAGGATAATTTTCTGATGAATAGTAGTATTAGTTGTTAACTGCTCTAAAACCTATTCAGTGGATACACGCTACTGTGTATAGCCGTTCTTGGTGATTTAGAGAAAGAAATAAACTTAACGGCAACTAATTGGACAGAAGCAGCTTTAACAAGAGGGCTTTTATCAAAGTTTGGCAGTCACTGTTGCAAGATACGATATATAGGTACGGAAGTATTGGCTAGACTGGTAATGGACCACCATCTGACAATTCAAACTGTCTTATGCAATTAACAATATTGTGCATCCAACTTCAGGGTTCACTTATCTGGGAAGGTGACCGATGTAGTAACTGGGAAAACGCCACATGAATAGAATCATTAGCATGCTAAAAAAGATGTGAAACGGATTTCTCGAAGCATTCGTACTTCTAAACTCTTGCTAAGGATAATTATTAAAAATGCCTCAAGATTTGGCACAAGTGCTCAATATCGAGGTATTTTCATTGACTTAAATTGACACCCCGTAATTACACCATTTCCCATATACCCTATGTTTAGTGTTCTAATGATCTTACTTACCGTCTAGTTGTTCCATAGAGTTCTATGTGGCGATTTTAGCTCGCACTTTTAACTCGTTTTTGTAGTTCCCCATAGTCTAGAAAGTGTTGTGTTGGCTTGTTAGACGTGAGGCCACGGTTCAAACTCCAAGTCAGACATCTCCAACACAACGAAATATGAAAAAATATTTCTTCGGCGACTTTCTCTGAACATGTTTCTCGCAAAAAATCTGAAAGTAAATAAAAAATATTCATGAAAAGTATTTCAAAAAATCTGTCATTCGGAGTTGACTTTAAACTGTAGGTTCTGCCACTTAGGGATACGATTTTAACACACACAGCATAAGGGATGTGAGAAACTAGGTTGTAACCCAACCTAATTGAGATATGTTATATACAAATCCAACCTAATTAGATATGTTATATACAATAAAGCGAAAGATTTGCAATTTTCCAAGGTTAACTGACTCCTGTGGCTCTGTAGTTTTCTTAACATAACTATTCGCCTCAAGGTAGCTAGTTCTTCAAACGATTTGTGTTCGTGGATAAAATTTCTTTCTCAAGATGTTACTTTACTTTCATCAAACGTTTGTAAACAAAATTATGAGACAAAATATGTCAAACAAACGGAAACAAATCTTTTCTACAGCGTTTTCTGAAGCAATTTTGCTTAAATTTTTCTAAATTTCCTGCTCATCAACCACGACAAAACTGATGTAAATACTGAAATTTCAATTCTATTTCATTCCATGGTTTTTGAACTTGCTAAACTCACAGAATAGTCAAGTTCATCACCAGTACGAAATGTAAAGAAAGCTGTATTCACAATAAACCATCTTGCTGCACAGCCAACCTAAAGGCTCGTCTGTAAGCACTATTGCACGATTCCTTGCGTGTAAGGATTCCGCATTGCAAGCAACTCTTAAATACTTTTACACACCACCAGAGCGCACTAGATGGCGTTAATTAAAAACTAACCTTACTTAACTAAACTAGAAAGAAGAGACTGCATTCCTGGCATGTGACACATTGCTGTAACACGTGACCAAATACATGAAATTCCATTCATCCACTATGCATAGGTTAAACAGCATAAACCAAAGGAAATTCCTTCAAAAATTTCATACCAGGCGTATAAAATTTCTTGGCAGTGCTTTAAATAACTGTGGAATATTTTTGCGATGAGTCATATGCTGAAAAATGTAATGATACAAGCATACATACATACATACATAAATGCTTACGTACGTCTGGAATGTTTTTATAATTTAGGGGTGAGTTTTCTCTACTCATTTTAGCTGTTAAAGTTAAGGGTTGATGACTACGACTTACTGTGTGTGCTGTACATACAGTTTTTAAGGTTTGCGTTTTCTACTACACCTCCCACTGGGTGGTCTCTACTTAAATTTAATTTTTTTTTGTTTTTGTTTCTTTTTAACAATGCAGAGTGTATTACTAATTCTATGAAAATAGAAGAAGAAATGAAAATTACATTTGCATTTACACTTATTGAATGATTTTATTTGTTTGTTGGCCTATGTGTTTTCTATTTAATTAAGGCACTTAACCCACTTTTTTCGCCGTTTTGTTTGAGGCAACCTTTACGAATATGAATACATTTGCCGTGGCATAATTGAAATAAAAATGTAAAAAATGCAAGAAGAGGTTTATTTTCATAGCAACTGATTTCAACGTAGACACGTGTCCATCAGAAACTTAACCCTTCTTAAGGTAACGCCCAAGGAATACCAGGCAAACAGCAATAAATAGCAACAATCATCGGAATGCCACGAACACAGCCCTTGCCAAAAGTTGCTATAGCGTGAGCTAAAATACAAATAAGGGTGTGTCTCTCTCACTGTTCGAATAAAATTGTATACGAACGGTAAGGATTATTTGCATAACTGTTGTTCAGTTCATATCGATTCGCTCTGTTTAGGGCCTTTTTGAATACAAAACTGAGAAATTCGTAATTAAATAGTACGAATTGTGAATCTGAGACATTATTGCTACAAATCGTGGCTTCATCTGGACTATCGACATGCTGCTATGCTGGGTAGACATAGACACACTTCCTTGTAATTTTCTAAATAAAACGTTCGATTGTAGTATTCCGAGTAGGGAATTTTGATCTGAGGAACGCGAGGCGCCCAATGGCACAATGAACGCGAGGCTCATAATGTTTACACTGTTGTCTCTAAGATAAGTGACAGGGTGGACTGTGGTATCTTTATTAAGAGTCCTGATATTAAACCTTCTTGCATGTTGTCTGATCAGTGCAGAGTTTTCCAAGCAGACTTCATGGCGATTTTGAAAGTGGAGCAATGCTTATTGAGTGGCGGGATTTGTCCCGAAAATCTCTTGGTTAACTCGGATAGCCAGGCTACAATATTCCTAACGAACTCAGTTTCAACGTCCATCCTTGTCCATGAATGCCGAGAATTTTTTTCGAATCATTCAAAGCTAACTCTTGAATGGGTTCCGTGACACAGGGATATCGTTGAAAGCTGCATTGTTGATGAGCTGGCCAAGGCCAGTACGGTGCTGGCAATCTCCAACATGGTGCAGGGCAAAGGTATTCCCATTGCTTCAATGAATTCGGATATTGGTCTCTCGTTTTACGGGGAGGCTTAATATTGTTGGCATGCAATATTGCCAGACTCTGCTGGATATGTATGCACAAGAAGGGTACTGACTCACTGCTGTGCTTAGATCGCGTGGCCATTCATCTCACATTAGCGATTCTTACGGGCCAGTGTCTTTTTGGTAGATATCCTGGAAGACTCAGCATTCCAAGTAATGACTTTTGCAGGAGCTGTAGGTCTGCGGATGGGGAAGAGACTGTCTTTCATCTCATGCGTCAGTGCCCTACTCTTGTCATGAAGAGATGGAGTTCTCTGTCCCCTCATTTTCTGATATCGTGGACCGAGCTCTCCAACATAAAGATTGCTGCAATAGCAGGATTTATTTTGGACTCTAGATTTCATATCATATTATGTCTAAATGCTTGCCTAAGTCGGCTCCCCTTCCTTCGACGGGGTTTCCCCCTTCGATTCTCAAAGATATTCTGTAATATAAAGTGAAGTGGAAGTTACACATTAAAAAGGCCCTCTGTGAACACACACAATTCCCCAGATGCCATACAAATTTCCTTTCTCTCACACTTCATTTGTAGAGAACAAAAGAAAACCTCTTTTGAATCAAAGGGTTTTCATTACACAAGCATTACTCTGGTGTATTACGAACGCAACAGTAACAGTAACAGACGGGGTTTCTTTCGTTATTCTTTGATTCATTCGACACCTTTTTTTGCTGCTTAAACAACCCGCGAATGGCCTTCATGTAACTTTGTTGATTGGCTGTATTACATTATGTCGTAACTAAGAACAACCTTAGCAGAACAGGCGACCAGCAAGCGTAGACATCATTGCATTACTGTACTGGTTACAATGTTTAACGCTGAATACTTACTACAAAATATATGTGGGCTGTTGATTTAACTAAGGGTTGTACCAAATACACCCTTTTACAACAACTATAACAAAACCGAAAACTCCCCTACATATGAAAAGGGACGTACAATACTTTTTTGAATTGTTTCTGGGAAATTCCTTGTGAGTATTTATAAGCGTTGTGGTCGATACCCTCAAGTGTTGTGATATTTTCTATACACCTTCTATAGGGGATGTATGTACATACAGACATACATATGGATTGATGTGGTTTGTGTAGTGTGTTTTTTTTTTTATTATTCTTAACACACATGTTTGTTATTTCGTATACACACACTCTGTAGTTGTAGATTTTCGACAAGGACATCAGCATTTTTAGCCAGGATGCTGTTCAACTACGTAATGAAATGCATGAACACAGAGCATACATCTTCACAAAAAAAAACAAAAAAAACACAAACAATACGCCTGGGAAATGTACACAAACAAATTAAGGCGTTTTTACATGTGTATTCGCACCCTAAACCACATGCACAAATATTGTGTGTATATGTTACACATTCAGTGCGTTACCTCAGTCACATTGCCATGTTTTTTATTATGGTTTTTTTCTTTTACTTCAAACCATTTCAAAGTGCCTAAGCTGATGGGGAGTAATAAAAATCCGTTAATGTTTATAAGCAAGGACATGTTATTCCTTGAAACTGTATATTGCGCAGGAGCGCTATGAAGCTTAAAGCTTTAGTCGTTCTTGTCTTTGCTAAACCGTATATTATTTTATTTGTCGCACTGCTAGAGGGATACGAAGTCTTTTGTTTCGCCACCATTAAAAAATATTAACAGTTAAGTTTTTTATAAGTTGCAGGCCTATTTACAGGGAGTAGAATAAATTTTCAGAAACAGATAAATTGTCTTCGACGTATATTTCTAGCCTTATTAATGAGTATAAGCCATCAAATATACCATGTTTTAAGACAAATATGAAAGAAGAATTAGTCTATCGACGGAAAGAGATGTGGTATAGGGATTTAAGTGTTTGACTAGAAAACTGAGTTCAAATCCCGTAAACAGAATTTCGAAGATATCAATACACATCCATATAAGGCATCCTGACAACACCATAAATACGAAAAAAAAACAAAAAAATATAAAAAAAATATCATCAACAGTAGATATAATAAAAAAATAAGGCAGAGTTACCCCATGAAATAAGATTTCTTATTACTTCGCCTGGTAGAGCATATACATTTTCACAGAAGTGGACATTTGGTAACCCAGTCATTCTAGAACTTTCTATAATACTACAATACATAAATCAATCTTCCTTAAAATATATACATACATACATAATTGGCCATTACAAGCCTTCAGTCAGGATTATGGCCTAGCTTTTCACACCACATATGTTGTGTGTGTTAATTTTACACATGAGTGGCGAGACCTACAGTTTAAAGTCGACTCAGAATGACAGATTTTTTTGAGAAACTTTTCATGGCAATTTTATTTACTTTCAGAGTTTTTGCCAGAAATCTGCTGAGAGGAAGCCGCCGAAGAAATATTTTTTTTTCATATTTCGTTTTTGATGTCTGCCTGGGGATTCGAACGCTGGCCTTTCGTCTAATAAGCGAACACACTACCTACTAGAGACTACGACGACTTCAATATTTCTTTCACTGTATTTCTTTCACTGTAAATAAATTCACAAACTTATGCATTTTTAGGCCAAAATTCCAGATTAACGATTTGGATAAAACGTAATCAAAACCATTCGAATGTATAACGTTGTTTCTTATTTCAGTTAAAATAATTGAACAATTGCAACAATTGTAAAGAAAAGCTCAGAAATCTCCAACCGAATAAACCTTTGAATATTCAAAGTATGTCCGACCACTAATCCCCCTTAAACCACAAGCCAAACTCATATCTGTATTTTATTTTGAATCTGATGCAATTAAAAACTCTAATCTATTGGATTGAACTAACGACGAAGTTTGAATTTCTATCACTATGTTGTCTCTTGCGATTTGGTTGGCATAGAGTCTGACTTTTGTTGCACCAATTTCGGTATTACTTTGTAATAGCAACTAATCTTTTTGGGTAAGAGTTTCCATGTACAATTTTTCTTCGGAATTCTTATGACGAATCCCTTTTAGATCTCTTGGGTTTTGCTAGTTTGTTGAAGGAAGAGTAACTGTTTTCTTTTCAATATATCAGTACTCTTTCAAAATAGCACCTCATTCTACGACTCATTTCTAATAAATTGCTTATCAAAATTTCATTTCAAGACGAATTTTTAGTCCAAATGTTAATTCGCAAAGGAATGAATGGTCCCTGGTGCCAAGCAGTGCGCTTGAATCATTGGTTTTTGTAATTGTATCTTATGATACTTTCATTACATACATAATACACACATAACTAGTCATTACGAACCTTATGTCAGGATTACGACCTAGCTTCCCACACCACATATGTTGCATGCGTTCTTTTTATACATGAGTGGCGGTACCTACAGTTTTAAATCGACTGCGAACGACAGAAGTTTGAGAAACTTTTCATGGAGTAAAACGGATGGACCACAATCACACAAAGAGAGTGCGACTACAATCTTGATGCCGTAGCATCCTCAACCAGTTCAAACCTATTTATGAATCAAAGGGGAGCGCTAATGTCGGTTCCGATAAAGAGTCTAAGCTTTCGAAAAAGCTTCTGCTTCTTCTTGGTCTTCAACCTACTAAGGGCTTGACAGTTACAGAGTAGGTCTTCGACAGTCTCCAACTACTCTTAATCGCAACTTATCCTGCAATAGTTCGGCTGGAAACTTGTGTGGTGTTAGTTTAGAAGCTTTTTCATGCAATTTAATTTAGAGTTTTTGCAGGAAGTCTGATGAGAGGATGTCTCCGAAGAAATATTTTTTCATATTCCAGTTTCTTGGAAATGTCTGACCTGGGGTTTGAACCTTGGCCTCAGGTCTAAAAAGCTAACACACTATCTTCTTGTGTGCTCAACGGCAGACATTTTGATCCAAAATATAATATATTGACAAGGCAATGATCCTTTGTTGTTAGAAGCAGTGTACTTGATTCGTTTTTTTTTCTAATTGTTTCATATGATACATTAGGATTACGATCTAACTTCTCATACAACCATGTTGTGTGTGTTAATTTCAGTCATGAGTGATGGCCGCCACAGTTTCAAGTCCGCTGCGATTGCCAAATTTGAGAAGCTCATAGCATACTTAACTTTTTTTTTGCATTTTCATTTTCAAAATATCAGGATTAGGGTTTCAACTTCTAGGCACTAAACAAGAAAGCCAGCGTACTATTAACTAGACTACATACTGTTCATACTGTTCGATCACACCGTTTAGAATCTACATGGGTATAGGGTCGCGTTATATTCCAGTAGGCTTCATATTTTGTATGAAGATTAAATGAAAAAACAAAAAAACCTAAGTTTACTTCCTCAATTGCAATCATTACGAGCATATAAATCGTCACAAAATACTCAGACATACGAGTTATTTTTTTAAGTTTTTATTATACTACACTTGTTACCAATTTCTGTAATTTTTTTTTTTTTTTTTTTGCTTTAAATCATAAAACTAATTCATAACTATCGTAACACTTGATATCAACAATTTTTCGAACAATACGTTATATGGTATAAAGAAAAGGATAACAACAAAAAAATCCCGCACGCAATTAATAGGGTGTCCACAACTGATACACACAGACGATAAGTTAACAAACAAATGACTGGACGATCATCAAATGGTCTACAAACGAATTGAAAGAATAAACAACTGAACAACTAAACGACTGAACGAACGAATGAGTGAAATGAAAGACACAAATGGAATAGAATTTTCCATTTCAAGGAGTGGTCCTCTCTACAAAATAAAACGAATTTAATAAAATTAAATAAAAAAAAAACAAAAAAAAACAACAAAACTGAGACATGCAATGTCAAGTCGTTAATGACATTTTGACTGTGACTGGCAATACTAAAAGGCACTGTAATTTCATTTTGGTTTCATTCGTAATTCGAAAATTTATTTAATTTTTACAAGTAAGTAGCGTAAATGATAAGAGTGTAAAGACTACAGGATACACTATAATAAAGAAAATTGTTAAAGGGGATTTCCCTAGCTGGCCTATATTTATAAGCGCCGGTTTAAATTGATGTAGTGACGTATGCGTCAGAACTCAACTGCGGATGAGAACTCAAACCTGCTGCTCTAGATCTATCAACTGCTTAGATAGAAAATGTAAATTAAATTGAGATAAAGTACAAAACCACCTAGACAATGAGTGAAATATTTAAGCGAATGAAACGAAAGATTAAAAAATAACCAACAAGTCCTTCAACCTTTAGAGAATCAACCTTTAGGGAATCATTTGGGTTCCTGTAAACGGAGACTTCGAAGATATCAACAAGATCGACGCATTGCTCACTAGAAAATTTAATTAAATTTCTCCATTAATTAGCCTTCTCTGCAGAGAGGTAAATAGATAGCCTCACAAAAACTCCAGTCATTTGGAAAGGTAACATGGTTTAATAAACCCAATTGTAGAGACACTAGACAGATGTAACCCGTTATGGATACATGTTGAACAGAATTGTCTTTAAACCTATCAAGATTCCATCTAAGGAACCACATAGCAGTGATAATATCCACAAACCTCTGGCTACTCACGCCAAGAAACAGGGACTTCTGTAGAAGCTGCAACAACAAAAAATAAAAAGAAGAGACCATAGAACATCTTCTCTATTATGGCCTGGTCTGATCTGTGAACCTAAGAAGAGGAACTCTTGGACACCCAGAATTTAGTGGAAAAATCCACACGTTCATACGGCTCTTAGGGTGGTTGAGAGATACTCTCTATTTACATAGGTAATATCGATCTTGCACGGATACCTTTACACGACCTAAGTAAACTGGGCCAGGTGAGATGGCTGCTAGTTTAACTGCAGCCATAGTGATTAAAAACTTCTTTGTAACATTCTTTGATACAATGTTTCGATTACTAGTACGGTCTCTGTCGACTTTGAGAGCGGGTTACGTACTAATACGTGCTACTGTAGCCGCATGGTGTCTTTGTATCGCTTTTCGAGAAACACGCAGTAAGCTAGTGAGTACATTTTTAGCTATTCCTTATACAAAATGGATTGGAGCACAAATGGATTTGCAGCGAAATGATTTGTGGATAAAAAAATACCAATACATACTGAAAACGAATTCGAATGTTTTTACAAACCCTCGCTCCTGGCACAATGCCACTGTGAAATGTACCCGCACACAATGTGTTATAAAACAAAACCGTTTCATATCATTTTCAAATGGTGTCATGAATTCCTGTTCGGTCCTATGTCTACTGCATACTGCTAGACGCCTCAGTGGCTATAAATTTCAGTCCTTATGCTTCATGTTCTGTTAAAACCAGAATCAGGGAATGAGTTCTACTCGCAATATTTCATAGGCATGTACCGCCTTCTTTATTAATTTTGCATGGATAGCACATTCTCTATTTGCCTAATGAATCTGTAGGTCATCTCAGTGGTATTCCGTTTCTCATCGTAAGTATTTGAAAATTTCCAAAATGCTATGTCCACTGATATAATGAGAGTCGTAAATTCTTTATAAAATTTGAAGAAAACTTCTGTGGAAGACAGACATCATGCCTTTCTTGATGTATTCTTAATGACCTAAAGACCGATCCATAACGCAGAATAAAGTGAGCTATTTGTGGAACCAGTATTATTCGACTGTTTCTAGGATCAAACTCTATTGAACATCATTTTTCAAACGTATTAAGTACCCACCAAGATGAAAATGAGCTTCATCGACAAAGATGATTTTTTTTCGTGCAGTTTTTCGTTTGTTTTTGTTTTGTAGATTTCAACTGCTGACTCAAAAACTTTAGCCTCATATTACCTTGTACAGCCTTAACGAAATTCAGCTAGACCTCTGTTTTACCATTGTACAAATTCTGGTACAAATTTTCGCTTTCCGTAAGCTTTATCTTTCTAGACATAATTTTTCTTTTCATTTTCCTCACGAATTATCATATAATTTGTCCGCCATAAACGGTCATCAAACACGTAATAAACGAAGGCGGCTTCTTAATCATATTTTGATAGTTTTCAACTGATAGATCGGTGCTAAGTGCCGAGACCGTGAGGTTTAATTTCCACCAGAGATTGTGGGTGTTTGTGATTGTCTGACATCATATTGTGAGTACTTACAATAGGAAAAAGAAAGTGAGAATTATTACTAAAAAAAAGGAGGTATATACACTGGTAATTACAAAATCTCTCTCACTAGCCCCTCTTTCGTTTCTTCTTTAAAATATCTTTCCTGTATTCATACAACATAATGTACAGCATGTATAGAGAGAGCTCTTCTCCTGAGAGTTGGTCTAAAAAACAAGAGAGGGACTTACCACTAGTGCTACTGTTACTACTCTATAAAAACGTTTACAATTTTTATTTCTCTGATATTCCTGTCATTAAAAGTCTTACAATTATCATCAAATTTATTTAAATTGTTTAATTAGAAAATATCAAAACTTTTATAATAAAAATGAGACTCAAACACGCTATAAAAAAAAATGATGAGCACATTTCATAAGTTCGAAAAGAATTAAAACGCAAAAGAAAAAACCACAAAATTCTAATATATTTGAATAATAATAGTTTAAATCAGAAATGCAAAATTAACACAAATAAAAAGGATAAGAAAATAAAGGAAAGGAAAGGAAGGGAAGTTTCCACTTCCCAAAAAAAAAAAAGAAAAAATTAAGAAAAAAAAGCCGAATAAATTAACCATGAAAAGGTCTTTAAAACTCAATTTAGACGGTTCCTATTCCTTTATTTTTATTATTTCACATTCAAAGATAATATGAAAAACGAACAATTAACGAATGAAAATAAGATGAAAGTAATAAACTACTTACACTGTATAATAAGTGCAGCACTAAAAGAGCATAATCATAGAAAAAAGGATCGACAACTAAAACGAATTAAGATATGAACACACATATACATACTCTCGCATACACACATATACACACATACAGCCATATGCATATGGCTATCAGGATATTCGTACAATACATAGAAGAGACTTTAATTTATTTTACATAATAAGTGTGTAGTTTGTGTTCATTTTTTTCATTTCTTTTTTTAATTTTTGATAAAATAAAAAACAAGAGGCAATTAAAAAAAAAAAAAAGAAAAAGAGAGAAAAACATACAAAACATTCTGAGATAAGCCTTAATTTTTATTTATTAAATTGAATTTCGAATGGCAGTCAGGCAGTCAGGCAGTAAGAGTAACCAACACGAAATGAAATTCAAACAATTGGTGGATGGATGGTAATGGGGTCGTAATATTAAAGGTAAAAAGGTCACTTTACAATAACAAATACGTCAAATAAACTAATTTGATAATATCACGTATGGTAATTAAAAACAAGCGAATAAAATTTAAATGAGAGGTCAGTTAACTTTCATGAGGAATTTATCATTTTAGCTGAACGTGTGATGACTATCATTCAATTTATTTTCTCTAATTTAATTTCTTTATTTTGTGTATCTGTGTGTATATGTGTTTGTATATATTTTCATTTTAAGGGACATGTGTGTAAACATGTTTAAATTTAATTAAATTGAAAATGATGATAAAAATCTTGTACTAATGATGGCCAGTTTTCTGTCTGTAAAACATAATTGGCTCGATATAGAGTGTCAAAGGCAGTAAAGCCAAAGAGTAAACAGAAATGAGGATTAATCCAATAGGATTATGAATTCCAGATTTTAAAAATGACTTGGTTAGATTGTTTTCCGAAAATGTTTTTTTTTTTTAATTTTAAATACTTATCCTTAAGTTACCTGATTTCGTATCCTGTTCACGTCAAATATGCGAAAATGCTAATATACATACATAGTTGGCCATTACAACACTTCAGTTAGGATTACGGCTAGGCTTCCATTTATATTGTGTGTGTTAATTTTATACATGAGTGCCGGGACCTACAGTTTAAAGTTGACTCCAAACTACAGATTTTTTGAGTATCTATTAATAGCAATTTTATTTACTCTCAGAGTTTTTGCCAGAAATCTGCTGAGAAGAAGTCGCCGAAGATATATTTTTTTCATATTTCTCGTTTTTGATGTGTGAGCGGGGATACAAACGCTGGCCTTTCGTCTAATAAGCCAACACACTACCTACTAGACTACGGCGACTTCAAATGTTAACATAGATTGATTAAAATATTTCATGTTTATTTCTTCCCCGTCGCGGCAGAAATGCGGTAGACTTTCTTTGCAGTGCCTATATTGTACCTTTATTGAGGTTCCTGTCGGCAGGCTGGACATTAGCCAAAGATGTTACCTATAATTCTCACCGTATATGAGTTAAGCATCCCCTAGCGTCGTGACCAGAGTTGGAAGATAATCAGTCTTCTGCAAAATTGTTTTTCCTGTTCCGCAATTCTCGGGTGATGTCCATAGGAGTCCATAGGATCCTAATTGTGGCTTAATTTTCAATGGAATATGCAGCTACTTGGTGTTGTGTCTATTGTTCATTGGCGAATGTTGTTTCATATACAATAGGGCGATTTAAGTCTTGAACTTCTGGAAAGTGTCTCTTTACATCCTTCCCTATATGATGGACGACTAACGACCCTTCCGGCAATTTATGGTCATTTGGGTGGTGAGCATGTGTGCCATTCTCAGTACACTATTTTGCTGAGAAAGGTGGTCCATACAGGCGCAAGTATAGTGTTTTTCGAAATACTTTCTTAGATACAAGAGGTGAGATTGTTACATTACAGTCTGTTAAGAAGTCTGCGAGGGTTTCAAGGACATAATGATGCTAAAAGTAAATACTGAGATACTGTCTGCAAATGACATTTAATGAACACCGTTTGGAGGTTGCGACAGTAATGAAAGATATAAGCTAAGCTGGATCAGGGAGAGGACACCTCTCTGGTGTACACCCATCTTGATCTACCCATCTTTTGACGTTTTACCAGTATGAGGATAGGGTATAAGCTATCATTTCGGAGATGTTGGACAAATTGGACACAAATTCGCACATCATTCTGTCATAAGTCTCTAAGTCTTTCAAAGGGTTATTTGATTGGAATTCAAAAAACATTTGTATTTTTCTTTTTACGCTTTTAAGGAGAACTTTAGCTACTTCTACAACTACTTTAGTCTGTTACTGGCCTTATATTTCAAAGCAAAGCATCATATAGGGTGTGAACGGTCAACTTGAATGTCTAGAGTACATCATTGAATGTGCCAACGAATTCATATTAATTTCGGATCTAATTATTAAGACTGACACCCCAAAGTCAAATAGTGTTACAAATTACTTATGATGCGTGTATTTTTAAAATATCCTCCATTTTTTCTCTCAAATGTGACCACAAAGAAAAAACTTGCTATATATTATGGGCACATAAGTCCAGGGTTCTTCTGTACAGGGCTCTTCTGTATTGTGCTGCAGTATCAATATTTCAATTGGTACATAAATTTTATGATTGATGGCTTTGAATCCAAAATAGAAAAAATTAGTGCAGAAACGATGAACTGCTTGTTTACATGCCCGATTATGTTGACCGAATAAGTGCAGAACTTCTATGCTTAAACTTTTCGGGCGGATATTCGGATTTATTTTTTCAATGTAAGTTTTAACAATTTGGAACAATGTGCGTTTACTTATTAGATGTTAGACCACGGTTCAAAACCCCAAGTCGCGAACAAAACAAAATATGAAAAAGTATGTCTTAGGCTACTGTCTCTCAGCAGATTTTTGTTCAGAACTCTGAGAATAAATAAAAGTTTGATAAAAACTCTGATAGTCAATATATGAAAAAGTTTCTCAAAAACGTATCATTCGGAGTCGACTTTAAGCTATAGGTCCCGCCACTCGTGCATACAAATTAACATTCACAACATAAGTGGTGAGAGAAGTTGGGTCTTAATTCTCACTGAAGGGTTTAAACGACCAATTATGTATGCTTGTTCCGGCACTAAACGATTTTTCTAACGTGCCGAACCTTGCTGAACAGAAAAGCCAAAACGGTTTGTCATTTTCAGCTTGTTGAACCATTGCTGTTGGTATTGGACAATGACCTCAATGCCCTCTATAGCAATGTAATAGGATGTTTGTAGAAATGTCTTATTGTTGCCGTAATGACGACATATACTCAGCAAAATCCTATTCTCCCTCGCTTTGCTGGATGCACATTCCAATTCAATTTCATCATTCAAAACTTTTCGTCTGCAAGACTTTCGAAAATATATCGCCTCCGAAGGCGAAAACTAGAATATTCAAATGCAATATCACTTCAACATTTTCCTTGTTTTTTTTTTCTGATGCTTTTTTTTTTTTTTGTTCAATTTCAATTGCTTTTTGTTCATTCATTTGTAAATTTTCGCATTTCTTTTTTAGTATTTCATTTATGGATATTCCTTTTATGATTTTTGTTTCTTTTTTTTCTATATATTTTCAGCTGTTGAACCATTGCTGTTGGTATTGGACAATGACCTCAATCGCCCTCTATAGCAATGTAATAGGATGTTGTAGAAATGTCTTATTGTTGCCGTAATGACGACATATACTCAGCAAAATCCTATTCTCCCTCGCTTTGCTGGATGCACATTCCACATTTCAGCATTCAAAACTTTTCGTCTGCAAGACTTTCGCGAAAATATATCGCCTCCGAAGGAAAACTAGATATTCAAATGCAATATCACTTCAACATTTTCCTTGTTTTTTTTTTCTGATGCTTTTTTTTTTTTTTTGTTCAATTTCAATTGCTTTTTGTTCATTCATTTGTAAATTTTCGCATTTCTTTTTTAGTATTTCATTTATGGATTTCCTTTTATGAATTTTGTGTTCTTTTTTTTCTATATTGTTGTTGTTGTGTTATATTGATCACTTTTTTATTCAAATTTATTCATTCGTTTGAAAAGTAATTTCTTTTCATTTCTTCTTTTAGTCTCACTCGCGTCACTTCTCCTGCTGCTACTACTTTTTCTGTCTTTTATTTTCCAAGCCAAAGTTTTCTGCCTTTTTGATGTTATTGTTGCCATTGTTGTTGCTGTTGTTTTATTTTAGAAAATTATTATCGTAACTGATGACTTCCTTTGTAGTCGATTTCGATTTGAAATAAAAATTCTCACTTCAGTTGC
Organism: Sarcophaga bullata; assembly: GCA_005959815.1. Taxonomy (NCBI): domain Eukaryota; kingdom Metazoa; phylum Arthropoda; class Insecta; order Diptera; family Sarcophagidae; genus Sarcophaga; species Sarcophaga bullata. The sequence goes on along the minus strand of QOCX01002084.1, from coordinate 7,351 downwards.
ATTTGTATTAAAAAGAAAAAAAAAAAAGATTGAAAAAAATGGAAAAAATGGGGAAAAAAATATTGAAAACAATACAACAAAAATTGTGTCTTGGCGCCCTTTTTCGATTGATATTTGTTATGTTGCCTCCCAACCATATTTTTTTATTTGCAGAAATTCCTTTTTTGTTTTTGCATTTTTCTACATGAATTGCTGGCAATATTTATTATGTTTTCATGTTGCAACTTATCTGTTGTAACATTGTGTATCATTTGCATAAAGAAATGTATTTTTCATTCTGCAACAATAACAACAACTGAGGCAGATTAATAATTCAGCTTTGACGATATTTTTAATTTCCAGCTGACATGGAAGAGGCATGGACTTATCACATCTGTTGTGATAAGTTTTGAAGAGCGTTAGGAGACTGTAGATTGATCTGTGATTTCAAATTGACACGATTAAAGTGTTCTACTAAAAATCAGCGCCATCCAGGCTTAAGCCTGTTTTTCAAAAATTAAGCTTCTTTCCCTTCACATAATCATCTAAAAAGCCTAAAGATTATTAAATCTCTTGGGGCAGAGTATGACTTGATGACAAACTACGTCATAACCGCACTCATTCTTTCTAGGCAAGCAAAATTGGCAAAAATTATAAATATACTCGTGTAAAAACCATTTTTCGTATACCGATCGGCTCGATTATTTACAGAACTCAATGGAGGAAGTTCGTTCGGAGGTTTATTCATCTGTGTTTAACTCGTTATTGGAATTGTTTAGGATCGCTGTTTGGTTTTTCTTAAATCGCTTATTCTGTATGTAAATTGTGGTATCATAATGGGCCTAAAGGCTGGTCCAAGTAGGACCTCTGCCATACCTAACTTACTCTGAAGGTATAAAAGTTTCACTTGTACGCAATGGCAACTGTGATTTGATTCCTACAACAAAAATTATCTCTTTTCTGATGGATATTCCCCATTTCACTTAACCCCTCTTTCAATTTAGTTACTAAAGATTAGCATCTAAAGATTAAAGTTTCTTATTAAACAAGTTTGTGAGACGATTGAATTACAGTTAACGTGGATTGTACGAGATTTTCTTAAAAAACCAAAACATAATTAAGTTTTGTTGAACATAAGTTGCATTCATGCAAGAGTGATAGAAGGGCTGCCGTTTACATATTCGGGCCGCATTAGGTTACAAATGGTCAATTACTGTCGCAGGATAACCGTAAACTGTGGAAGTCGTCGTACTCTAGCAGGTAGTGTATTGCCTAATCTCAAACATAACAAAATTTACAAAAATATTTCACCTCAGCAAATTTCCTTTCAGCAGATTTTTGGAAAAAACCTGCCATAAAAAGTTTCTTGAAAACTGTCGCTCGGAGTTGACTTTAAACAGTAAGTCCCGCCATTCATGTGGAAAATGAACACACACAACATAAGTGATATGAGAAGTTTAATCGTAATACTAATGAAGGGTTGTAATGCCTAATTCTGTATTTATGTAAATCGACCTAGATTGGAGAGAGCAAACCCTCAAATTACAATGTTGTATGTAAACTTTTTTCTGTGACTGTATACCGCATGGAGAGTGAGAGTGATAATTTCGCGGAAATTATATTTTTTTTATGAAGCGATACCAGTATGTAGTGTTTCAGCTGTCACAGACATACATATGTAGTTCTGTTATTTGAATATACGATTTTTGACATTCTATGATGAAATTATCCAAACACTTACTTTGCCTAATTGAAGCAATTTCTTACAATCATCGAAAAGTTGCCTGAATCCGTTATAATGCTGCTTAAAGAGTAGAAACTGTTCAAATTCTTCTTACGCTCTGATTGAGGCTTGGTCTTAATAATTTGAAGTTATTACTACTGCTACTACTACTACTACTACTGTCACTACTATGACTACTACTAATACTACTACTATTACTACTACTAATACTATTACTAATACTACCACTTATGCTACTACTATTGCTACAACTACTACTACTACTACTACTACTACTAGTACTGTTACTACTATTGCTGTTACTAGAACTATTTGTACTGTTACTACTTTTACTACTGTTATTACTTCTATTGCTTCTAACACTAATACTAATAGGACTGTTACTACTACCAATACAATTACTACTACAACTACCGCTACTATTATTGCTGCTACTACTATTGCTACTACTATTACTGCTGCTACTATTACTACTACTACTACTCCTACTAGTACTACAACTACTATTCTTATTACTACTTTTACTACTAGTACTATTCTTAGTACTAATACTACTATCACTGCTGCTACTATTAATGCTACTACTGTTATTGCTATTATTACTTCTACTAATACTACTACTAATGCTACTAATATTTCTGTTTTAATTAGAACTTTATTTGTAACTTCACAGGTAATTTCAAATTGTAAAACGCCAGGCGGTCTAACTCAAATGCTATTTAGCCTATTAATAACACACAAAAAAATTAAAAACTAAAAAGTTTAATTACCTAACGTTTTACATTGTAAATTAAAAACGTAGAAAACGCGTGCGCCTGCGTGTTTAATAAGCTGTGACGAATGCTATCAAAGCAGCAGAAGAAATTAAATAATAAAACGATAGACTCCACTTCAAAAATTCCCTCTTTTTCTAATATGTTACCAAAGCCACATTAAAGTGACAAATTTATTGCCATATTTTATGTATTAAAAATAAATTCTATTGTTTTGCTTTTGTTCTCTCTTTGTTTTTTTAATAGACCACGTGCTAATCAAAATCTAACAAGTTTTTATAAAAGAATCGAATTTTTGTAGGCTGATCCTTTAAATTTTTATTGCCTGATTTTATTTCTTTCAATTGTGGTTGAAGATCTCCGTTTGTGTGTATTAACTGCACATCATCTGTTTATTTTACAATCGTCGTACTTGTGTATCGATGGTGATGACGATGGTAATGGTTTTACCTAACCAAGCCTCATAAATCATACTTTTTTTTAAACAATGTTTCGCCCTCTGGCCTATTACCTCAGACAGTTTCATGTCAAGTGGTTGAATTTTATGAAAGTATTTCAAAACTGTTTTTAATTTATTTGTTTTTATTTTTTAATTATATAGATTAGTTTATTTGTATTCTTATTTTTCCTTTTTTTTCTATTTTGAAATGTTGAAAATGTCAGTGCGTTTTAGTTCAATTTCAGTGACGTCTCCATACGATGAAATGTAATTTTTTAATTACATACATACGTATACTGCATTCACATTTTAGTTTTGTAGCAGTATTTCATTATACCCTACATTAGCATAGGTAGTACAGTTAGATTATTTTTCTTACAATAAATCGAAGATAAGATACAAGCCATTAGATTATAGAAAAAGATATAAATTGAAAGGGTCAAACAAAATTTGAGCACAAAGTAAAATGCATCAACCTTGGGACTATTCGAGAGAAAGGTCCTTCGGTCCAGTGCGAGTTGGCGATGATTTCCATATTCGATCTTATAATGAGCAGTATGAGTGTGTCAGCAACATGGACATTGAGAAGCGCCTTAACATCCAGCGGATGCGCTGGCTCGGTCTTCTTGTTCAGCTGAAAGAGGATATTCCGACGAAACTTGTATTTAATGCGACAATTAGCTGAAGCGGCACAATTAGCTGAAGCCTTGTCTACGTTGGAAGGACCAAATTGAGGAAACCATGTCATAAATTGGTGTGACCACCTAGGGAAGGCGTACTAAAAGCTAAGGTGCATGAAAAGATGTGTTACAGCAGGCCGAAATCCTACAAATGGGTTGTCAATGGCCAATTATGTAAGTAAGTAAGTAGGTCTAATTAAAGCTTTTCTTTATAATTTGTAGACAATCCAATTCTCTATCACACATGATTAAAACCAGTTCTTCAAACCTATGTCGTCTGTTCCGTAGTACGAGGCACTCGCATAAAAGATAATGCACTGGCTACGTTTCCTCCATTTCATGGCAGCTTCTGTAATAATCCTGGTGGGTTAAACTGAGTTAGTCAGGGAAACTGCGAAAAGCGAACCGTTTTCTTAACGAGCTGAAATAGTTCTCTAGTTCTCCCGTGGTTTGCTGTTGTACACAGCAGTTTTGATATTCGACAACCAGGTATGTCGGACCACCCACGGTTAGTTGAATTCCATGGTGATTTTTAAATTTGGAAAAGTATTAGGATCGTATATATACCCTCTATCGTCTCCTCCTCAGACATCCCAGACCCCTTCCATGCCAGCTCTGACTACTAATGCAGTGTGTTGCTGGCTAGGGAAGTGCAACTAGTTGTTTTACTCTCTGCTCTGACAACCAAACGACTGTCGGAATTTTTTATAGAGCAAGCTTATGATGGTCTGAACTGTTTGTTAAGCTCACATGGTTGGTGAACTTGCTGGAACAGGCAAATTTCTATCGAATGTCAATTTACATAGAAAACAAATCAAGCAGCCGTTAGGTTGTCCTTAATAAATCCTAGACTGATGAAGAATACTGCATCATTGCCAAAACCTAACATTAATTCATGAGGCAGCATATGAATTGACTGTCCAAACTGATTGCTAGAAAATTCTCTGCTCTGTGTCTATTTTCTCAGGAAGAGAATCATTTGCGTTTGTGTCAGTCACTGGCTTGACGCCTAACAGAGCATCAATCACTATAAGATCAATCAATAGATTTAATAAACTTTCAAGCTGATTTTCGTTTCGATTCTTAGGTGTTCATACTTTAGTGCTAAGTGATGAAGCTAATTGTCTCACTTAATATGAGATCACAACGTGTCCTTTCACTTCCATGCTGTTGAGCAGCATAGAGTAACTTAAGTATGTGCTTCACCAACAGTGGCTTCTGTTTTAATTTAGTTTCTGGCCAAATTGTTTTTGCAGTTCTCTTTTTTTTTGACACTAAAACTGAGTGCTTCATATCTAAACTATCTGTCTCCCTTGTCCTCTGTTCTCATTTAGTTTTTCATTATTTGATTACCAAAAAAAAAATAAAAAAAATAAAAAAATTCGTTTTTTTTAAATGCCAGTAGATATAAAATTATTGCGTTGACGCATGTCATTAAATTGTTTGCAAAAGTTGAAAT